>WOVY01011073.1:0-100862 GCA_013436015.1 Rhipicephalus annulatus | reverse complement strand
AAAGCGATGAAACGTCCTAAAACTCCTGTCACGTACAACATGGGGTAGTGATCGAAAGTGCCTCTTGAAGTTATACAAAAGCCTTGTCGGGTCGCGCCTTGATTATGCCTCTATAATTTATCATTCGGCAACGCCAAGTGCATTAAAAATCCTAGACCCTGTTCACCATCTGGATATCCGACTTGCAACCGGTGCTTTCAGGACAAGCCCGATCCAGAGCCTCTATGTAGAGTCGAATCAGTGGTCACTTCACCTGCAGCGATCCTATAGCAGTTTCACATATTTTATAAAGGCACGTGCAAACATCAAGCATCCATCTTATTCAACTATAAACGATATGACTGCTGCCACCCTCTTCCATAATCGACCCACAGTGAGAAAGCCGTTCTCCTTGCGTGTGAGAAACTTATGTGAGGAAATGGGTGTTCCGCTGCTGGAACTCTGTCCTACGCCCACAGCGGTACTTTTACCGCCGTGGCAGTGGCAGCTTCTACACTGTGACACCTCATTGTTGAGATCACTAAACACGCACCAGTAGCACATATTAATATGCATTTCCGAGAACTCCAGTCCAACTACTCATGCGTAGAGTTTTTATACTGACGCTTCTAAGTCGCATGCAGGGGTGGCTTATGCAGCCGTAGGACCATCCTTCTCGGAATCCGGCGTGCTGCACCCGGAAACAAGTATATTTACGGCTTAGGGTTATGCACTATTGTCCGCTGTGAAGCATATACGAAATCAAACATACAAAAGTCAATTATATTCACAGACTCGTTAAGCGTTGTAAATGCATTAAGATCCCTTTTCAGATTCAGAAATCCAATAATAATTGAGCTATATTCCGTTCTGTGTACAGCTTATATGTCCAACCAGCATGTTACTATTTGCTGGGTACCTGGCCATAGAAGTATCGAGGGCAATGTGTTAGCTGACCAAATGACCACGTCAATTATAATGCGCGCTATTAACCCCACCACTACTGTCCCTGCAACAGATCTAAAACCCTTTCTACGAAAGAAACTGCGAAACCACTGGCAACGCTTGTGGGACACAGAAATAAATAATAAGCTTCATTTGATTAAGCCGCGGTTGGGTTACTGGCCCTCCGCAACAAGAACACGGCGTACTGATGTCCTATTCTGTCGCCTCAGAATAGGACACACTTATGGTACTCATAACTTTCTTCTGACTGGCGATGAACCTCCTACTTGTGGTAGATGTGGTGACAGGCTAACCGTCCTCCACATCCTCCTGGAGTGTGCGGAAGCTGAAAGGGAGAGAAAGAAATATTTTGCTTTAGCATACCGCTATAATCTTCCTTTACATCCGATTATGTTTCTCGGTGAAGAGCCGCTTTTTGATACAAAATCAGTTTTAAGCTTTTTAAAGGATGTAGTACTGAATGTTTTTAGCCCAACATTGAATGTTTTAGCCCAACAGGTTCATAGCGCATCCTCTGTTCAGAGGATGCTGCTATGATAGCAGATTTCAATGAGCCCAGGCCTCCATGCTCTTGTTTTAAGGGCTCTGTCGAGGCACTGGTGCTCCATGCCAAGTTTTTATTTGACATACTTATCACTTTTAAATCATTTTATGTCTCCATAGCTCACATCATTTGTCATTGCCATAATTTTACCATATGTATATTTTTACACACCTACAACGACTGTTTTTTAGGCCCATTTACAGCCACGTCAAATTTGGTTTATCTACACTGCACATCCCACAATTCTTTATCATCGCTCTGGCGCTCTTTGGCCATATCTGGCCCTTGCGCCAATAAACACCACTAATCATCTGGACGCTTGGGTCGGTGAATTCTACGTTTACAGGAGTATGACTTCGATATCACTTACAAGTCGGGTAGAAAACACCAAGACGACAACGCCATTTCCCGCTGCCCGCTACCAAATACCCAGCTCAACATCGGTGAAAGTTCGGCCACCACTTCTGCTGCAGCGCCTGCGCTCGCCTCAATAGACCAGCTATTCCCGAATGACAAGCACTCATTTCACTACTGCCAGTTATCTGATCCGTACTGTAGGCGTATCATGTACCAGCTCTCAGGAGCTTGCCATCCACCTAACGCGCGACATCGTCGTCAACTCTTGCGATTTTAGCTGAAGAATGGAGTTCTGTAGCGTCACATCTACGACCGCTGGGTGACCGTGTTACCACGCTCTCTTCGACTTGATGTGCTTGAAGCCTTCCACGACGACTTGATTGCTTACGAGCGCATCCGCATCCGAAAAACTTACGACCGCATCTGAAGTCGCTTCTACTGGCCTGGTATTTCTACTAGATTTGCGCGCTACGTCGGTTCTTGTGTCCCCTGCCAGCGTCGTAAAATCCAGACAACTGCACCGGCCATGCCTCTGCAGCCGATTCCGTGCCCCACAACGCCATTTGAGGTTGTAGGTATTGACCTTTACGGCCCTTTTCCCGTCACAACTACTGGCAAACGATGGATAGTGACTGCAGTAAACCACTTGACACGCTACGCGGAGACAACGTCTGTATCAACCGCCTCTGCTTCGGAAGTTGCCGACTTTGTTCTGCACGTAGTTCTGCGCCATGGTGCCCCTCATATATGGTTGAGTGACCGTGGAAGAGTGTTCTTGTCAGAAGTGCTAAATGAAGTATTGTGCACCTCTGGAATAACACACAAGACAGCTTCCAGCTACCACCCTCATACCAACGGTCTCACCAAGAGGTTTCACCGTACTCTTGCTGATATGATGGCCGTCTACATCAGTCCAGACCACAAAAACTGGGATACTCTTCTGCCATTCCGCAGCTTTGCCTACAACACGGCCGCTAAGCGCACCACTGGATATTCGCGGTTCTACCTCGTTTATGGACGTTCCCCTACTTTCTTCCTCGACGTTTCTTTTTTAAACACTGACGTAAACTCATCTCCGTCTACCAGCGAGGAATACATTTCAAGACTAGCCCGGTGTCGCGATCGTGCTCGCATCAACACGGAAGCGCGACAGCAAGATCCTAAAGTCATTTATGACGCATCCCATCGCCTTGTATTCTTCCGGCCTGGTGACGAGGTGCTCCTATTCACACCTCTTCATACACCTGGTCTGTGTGACAAGTTTCAGTCACACTTCATCGGGCCTCACTTAGTTATTGAGCAGACTTCATGCTTAATTATCGTGTGACCCTACTTTTCGCCCCTACAGACCGTCGTCACCGCAACACAGAGATCGTACACGTCTCTCGCATGAAGCCTTTCAGGCGACGTTTTCTGTCACATTGACTTTCTACGGCCAGGTTGGCCGTTTCGATGTGGGGGGGGGGGGATTAGTGTGGGCATTCGTCATGCACTTCTTTTTCATATATGCATTAACATACTCATCATCATCCGCTGGGGTCTCTGTCCTCATCTTCACTGGGTGTCACCACAATCATCATCGTGTGTATGCACGCTTGGTCTGCGACTGCCCATTCGTTGTTTAGCCCTTGGGCTGAATAAACGCTGTCTCAACCCAGACGTCATAATATATATATATATATATATATATATATATATATATATATATATATATATTAGATATAACAGACAGTAATGCCAAGAAATGTACAGGAGAAGTTATTTTTTCATCCACTTTTCTTTCTTCTTATTTACATTCCATTGGTTCTAATAACTTCCCCAGTACATTCCTTGGCATTACTGTCTGTTATATCTCAATAATATTGTGTTAAAACACAAAAAAACGAGCCCTTAGGTATACACTTCTTTCCCTTATATATATATTATATATATATATATATATATATATATATATATATATATATATATATTTATATTGTAGGGAACTACGCGAACGACGACGAAGCAGCATGAAACGGCAAGCCACAGCGTTTGTGCACGCGCGACCCGAGCTTACGTTTGTTTTGTATTTTCGGCCTGTTGGCGTTCCTCGCTCTTCTGGCGTTCCTCGGCCTTCCAGTAGGTCTGTACTTAAATAAACTGCGTGACATCTGGTGGAGGTGTGTTGACTCCCGTACAAACCTGGAACTTCGCTCCCGTACGCTTCCCCCTCTACGTGACACGAACATGGCCACCGAGACGCCTCTTCAGGTGGGACCTTCGACCGTCCATGTCACTTGCGGTGCCGTGTATCCTCAACGAGACCCTCCTATCTTCACGGGCTCCACTGAGTCGAACGCCGAATATTGGTTGGCGAGGTACGACAAAGTCGGCGCAAGTAACAAATGGGACGACCCAAGTAAGCTGGGCTACGTCACATTCTACCTTGCGGACACGGCGCAACTGTGGTTTAATAACCACGCAGCTGACATTACTACGTGGTCTGCATTCAAGACGGCTATTACGGACGTCTTTGGACGGCCTGCAGCACGCAAGCTTCAAGCCGAGCATCGTTTACGTCACCGTGCGCAGCAACCAGGTGAGACCTACACGGGCTACATTGAAGATGTGTTGCATCTATGCAACCGCATCAACTCTACCATGCCTGAGGAAGAAAAAATCCGCCACATATTGAAAGGCATTGACGACGGCGCCTTTCAGATGTTGCTCGCGAGAAATCCCCCTACAATTGCGGTCCTCATTTCTCTCTGTCAAAGCTTCGATGAATTGCGTAGGCAGCGCGCAATTGCTCGTCAAGCCGTCACGACGCCAGACACACTCGCAAGCTTGCACCTACCTGCCCATCCTACCGAGAAGCAGCCGCTGCTTTCGACAATCAAGGACTTCGTCCGCGAAGAGGTAGCGCGCCAGCTGTCACTACTGCCACTGACACATGAGCCCACGCAAGCTTTGGCACCGGACCTCCAAAACGTCATTCGGACCCAAGTCGCTGAAGCCCTTCCGCCGGTGCATCAGCAACCACCAGTCACTACGCCTCTCACGTACGCCGCCGTCGCTGCTCGTCCTACACAACAGCGTATGCCATATGCTCAACCTGCCACGCCACCCTATGTCGTGCCTACAACCTTGATTGCTGCGCCGTATCCCTACGCGAGATCTTCAGCTCCATTTTACCGCCGCTCAGACGCTTGGCGGACGCCGGATAATAGGCCCATCTGTTTCGCCTGTGGTATCGCTGGACACGTCGCCCGCCACTGTCGCCGAGATCCCCCTCCAGTCGACACCGTGGGCAGGCCAATTGCGTCTTCGTCTAGGACGCCATCAAGGTACACCACTGACGGTCCTCGACCCTACGCAAACCATCGGTCACCATTGCCCCGACGACGCTCCCTGTCACCTATGCGTCGCCGACCTGCTTCGGAAGAGGGAAACTGATCGCTGCAGCTCCGGAGGCAACAGCTGCATACAATTCGAACTGCTTAAGGCCTCCATCTTTCTCGCCGCAAAACGTTATTGACGTCAATGTTGAGGGGACCGCCGCACAAGCGCTAATCGACACAGGGGCCGCCGTTTCCATAATCTGTGAGACCTTATGCCGCAAGTTGAAAAAGGTGACGACGCCTCTTTCGGGCCTGATGCTCCACACGGCCAACTCGCAGTGCATAGAACCTACAGCTGTGTGCACTGCACGTGTCATCATCCAAGGTGAACTTTATGCCATTGAATTTTTTGTGTTGGCATCATGCTCCAACGAAGTCATTCTTGGATGGGACTTTCTTTCGCGTCATCGGGCCATCATAGATTGCTCACGTGCAGAAGTTGCCCTTACACCGCTGCCAACCTCTTGTTTGGTGGATTCTCTTCCTGAACCTTACAAACTTGTCGTTGTTGCAGACACGGAAATAGCACCGAGAACATCCACCCTTGTAGCACTGACCTGTACGGCCGCTCCTGCCGGAACTGTTTTGTTCACCCCGTCTGACGTATTTACCCGCCGCCGTAGCCTACACCTGCCCTTTGCCGTACTCACCATGGAATCCGGTGCTACCGCCATGCTCGTCGCGAACTCGCTATCGTCGCCAGTTACCTTACTTCACGGAGAATGTTTGGGTAACATACAAGACGTTGACCTCTTGCGCCCTCTAGAGTTCGCCGAACACGCACCTCACCCCCAGCTCAATGCTATGACGCCACCTGTGGCCACACTGCCCGCGCCAGATTCATTCCAGCCCTCTCTTGCCGCTGAGCTATCGCCGACACAAAGAAGGGAACTCTTGTCCCTTCTTCGAGACTTCCGTTCTGCCTTCGATTGCGCTCAACCATCTTTGGGTCGCACAGCGAACATCACACACCACATTGACACCGGTACTCATGCTCCCTTACGCCAACGACCATATCGAGTTTCAGCGGAAGAGCCCCGTATTATCAACGAACAAGTCGACGATATGCTCAAGCGTCGTGTCATCCAGCCATCGCAGAGCCCTTGGTCGTCCCCTGTTGTACTTGTGCGCAAAAAGGATGGGTCTATCCGATTCTGTGTCGACTACCGCCGGCTCAATAAGATAACTCGGAAGGATGTGTACCCGTTGCCACGCATCGACGACGCTCTCGATTGCTTGCAAGGGGCAGAATATTTCTCCTCTTTAGATTTACGCTCAGGATATTGGCAAGTTCCAATGGCTGATCCTGACCGATCGAAGACTGCATTTGTAACACCTGATGGGCTGTATGAGTTTAACGTCATGCCGTTTGGACTCTGCAACGCCCCAGCTACCTTCGAACGGATGATGGACACCATCCTTCGCGGCTACAAGTGGAACACGTGCCTTTGCTACCTAGACGACATCGTCGTTTTTTCTCGCGACTTTTCAACTCACCTTGTTCGTCTTCGTGCTATTCTCACGTGTCTCACCTCTGCTGGCCTTCAACTTAACATCAAGAAGTGCCATTTTGCCGCACGTCAGCTCACTATACTGGGTCACGTTGTCTGCAAAGAGGGTGTTCTCCCGGATCCGGCGAAACTCCGCGCCGTGGCCGACTATCCGAAGCCCAATTCCATCAAGACGCTTCGAAGTTTTATCGGCCTGTGCTCATACTTTCGTCGATATGTGCGCAACTTCTCTTCCATCATCGCGCCTCTCACCAACCTGTTGACAACTTCCAAAGGCATTTCTGCTTGGTCAAAAAAGTGCGACGAATCCTTCACCACGCTTCGGCGGTTATTACTATCACCTCCAATACTACGTCATTTTGACCCTGATGCGCCTACGGAGGTCCACACCGACGCCAGTGGCGTCGGTCTTGGTGCTGTATTGGCTCAACGAAAACCAGGGTGCCAAGAATACGTTGTCGCTTACGCGAGTCGAACCCTCAAGAAAGCCGAGTGTAATTATTCCGTCACGGAAAAAGAGTGCCTCGCAATTGTCTGGGCTTTGACGAAGTTCCGCCCATACCTTTATGGCCGCCCTTTCGAAGTCGTCACGGACCACCACGCTCTATGCTGGCTATCATCGCTCAAAGACCCGTCGGGGCGCCTTGGTCTTTGGGCGCTTCGCCTACAGGAATACGACATTCGTGTTCTATACCGATCCGGCCGCAAGCACTCTGACGCTGATGCACTATCCCGCTCGCCGCTACCGGCTGACCCAACTCCCTCGTCACCTTCTTCAGCTGTCATAACACCAATCGACTTCACAGACATGGCATCGGAACAACGCAAAGATGTGTGGATTTCCCAACTCCTCGCCTTTCTGACTGATCCGTTAGCTAATTTGGTCTCAAGAACTATCCGCCGTCAAGCCACACATTTCGCTATTCGAGACGACCTACTCTATCGGCGGAATTACACGTCTGAAGGTCGGAAGTGGCTGTTAGTGATACCCAACCACATGCGCTCGGAAATCTGTACTGCTTTCCACAACGACCCGCAAAGTGCTCACGCTGGCGCTCTCAAAGCGTACAACCGTTTACGTCAGCGGTACTACTGGCGCGGCATGTACACATTTGTCCGCAAGTACGTACGTGCTTGTACTGCATGCCAGCGACGTAAAGTCCCACCTCAACGCCCTGCCGGTACACTTCAGCCTCTGCCTTGTCCAGCGCGTCCGTTTGACCGCGTCGGTATCGACTTATACGGACCACTTCCCACGTCGTCTTCTGGAAATTGGTGGATAATTGTCGGCGTGGACCACCTCACGCGTTACGCGGAGACGGCAGCACTACCCGCAGCCTCCGCGAGGGAAGTTGCGTTTTTCATCCTGCGCAACTTTGTTCTTCGCCATGGTGCTCCTCGCGAACTTTTGAGCGACCGGGGGCGTGTTTTCTTGTCTGACGCCATTCAAGCGTTGCTCGCTCATTGCAACATGGTTCATCGCATGACGACAGCATATCACCCGCAGACGAATGGCCTCACAGAACGATTTAATCGCACTCTCGGTGATATGTTGACGATGTACACAGCTTCAGACCAGACCAATCGGGACACTGTCCTTCCATTCGTCACGTATGCGTATAACACCGCTACGCACGCGACAACAGGGTTCTCCCCTTTCTTTCTGTTGTACGGACGCGAACCATCATGCACGCTGGACACTATCCTCCCATACACGCCCGACTCCTCTGAGTACACTGCAATTTCTGATGTTGCCAGGTACGCAGAAGATTGCAGACGATTAGCCCGTTCACTGACAACCGAGGACCAAGGCCACCAGAAGCTACGGCATGACACCGACCGACATCTCTCTACTTTCACGACTGGTGCTCTCGTTTGGCTCTGGATTCCACCGAGCACTCCTGGCCTTTCGTCGAAATTACTGGCACGATACCACGGGCCCTACCGCATTCTCGCCCGTACGTCACCAGTCAATTATGAGATTGAGCCTTTGACACAGTCTCATGACTTACGCCGTCGTGGCCGAGAAATTGTGCATGTGAGTCGCCTGAAGCCGTATTACGACCCCGCTATAGTGACTACGCCTTAAGTCGCCAGGTTGGCTACGCTATTCACCGGGGGCCAATGTAGGGAACTATGCGAACGACGACGAAGCAGCATGAAACGGCAAGCCACAGCGTTTGTGCACGCGCGACCCGAGCTTGCGTTTGTTTTGTATTTTCGGCCTGTTGGCGTTCCTCGCTCTTCTGGCGTTCCTCGGCCTTCCAGTAGGTCTGTACTTAAATAAACTGCTTGACAATATATATATATATAAATATACTTATATATATATATATATATATATATATATATATATATATATATATAGATAGATACCTTTCTCTTGATTCGCCTTTTTTTCCCAAGCACGGGTCTTCCGCGTCGCCTTTCGTGGAACTGACTGGTCAGACGGCGGAATGATGGCTCGCTATGCGCTTTGAGGGTGAGGATAAAGCCCCTATACCTTCAGAAGTATTAGAGCTTTAGGCGAGGACATACTGTTACGTCATGTGCTGTAATCCTTCTGTGACGTTTATAACGACATCACATGGTACCGGCCATGGCAAGAGTCTTACAACTCGTGTGATCCAGGCTGTTCTCGTTCAAAGTGTGGGTTGTGTTTGTATTAGATGCGAAACAATATAGAGTGGTTGTCAACAAAGAATGGTAGCGAATAGCGTACGGTCATCACTAAGCCGTGCATTTTTGAAGCAGCGCGTGCGCATGGCTCCATTGATCGACGCATACCGTGAGATGCGCTCTGTTAAAAGGTTAGTTATGAAAATTGTCTAGTGATCTCTAAGTCGAAGCATTCTCACATTGCGCGAACATTTATATTTATATAGGCAAGCACGATGACGCAGACCTGTCTCTTGCTTTTGCTCGAAAAGTGCGCGGCCGAGAGGTAACGTTGTTGATCCGTGTGGACTGCCGCGCAAGATTCACAGCAACACCTCGCCCTAGTTTCCATAGTGGTGTCAACTGCCCGAGGAAAACGATTGCTTTGGAATTTGTCAACTTCGCTTCATCATTTATGAGGTCGACTAGACGTCGTTTGCAGCAATAACATTACTCTTCACAACGACTGCGGTTGGTGTGGCCTGCTATTTTCATCAGATATATTACTGTACGACTATTTATAAGCCATATAATTGAATAGGCGGAACTTCAGCCGCCTATATTTTGTCTCTATAATCCTGGCTTTCACTATACGCGCTTCTCTGCGTGAGCTGTATTGAGTGATATGTGAAATGCGCGAACGTTGCAATACCTTTTTAGGGTTGAGAGCTGGGCTAGTTGGTGAGACATCATTTAACCATATGGTGTAGTAGCGCAAATTTACGGGGACGAAGAGGACAAGAAAACACGACACTCGCTACACTCGCAACTAATTTTTATTTCAGAAACAGCACTTCATATATAACCCATAACCCTAGCGACACAGAAAAGAACTACGAACACTGAATCATTGCCAACAGCTTTTGCGCAGACTCAAGCGATAGTACACGGCAGATAAGCTTAGACACTTTTAGATGACATAACTAAAACAGCCCTGGGTGACATCAAATAAAAAAAACAAAAAAACAAAAACAAAAAAATGAATTCCCGCAAAATTTTTTCTTTTTTGTTTTTGGTTTTTTGTTTTCTTATTTGATGTCACCCAGGGCTGTTTTAGTTATGTCATCTAAAAGTGTCTAAGCTTATCTGCCGTGTACTATCGCTTGAGTCTGCGCAAAAGCTTCTGTTGGCAATGATTCAGTGTTCGTAGTTCTTTTCTGTGTCGCTAGGGTTATGGGTTATATATGAAGTGCTGTTTCTGAAATGAAAATTAGTTGCGAGTGTAGCGAGTGTCGTGTTTTCTTGTCCTCTTCGTTCCCGTAAATTTGTGCTACTACACCATATGGTTAAATGGTGCAATACCTGCTCGCATCGTACGCTTGACTGTTTATTACAATTACCATATGTTGTTTTCAGTCACCCCACCCCCGGTCTCTGCCATCAACCAAATTGTTTACCAGCAGCAGAGAAAACATCACAGCTGCTAACAGAAGAGACGTCTGAATATGCAATGCAAGAATACAGGATCAGGACAAAATTATTCTCGCCACCATGAGCTGCAGTCAAGTGTAAAAGGCCTGTCGGCCTGGCATGCATAAACAACGTGAATTTTCTTGTGTACAGTCCCGGAAAGTCCCAAAATGTACTGACCAGATATCAATGCCAACGCAGTGCACAAAACATTTTCTCGAAGGTGATTACGGAACACGCGATAATTTATGATGGGTTGTTTCGCCATTCTAGGCTTCATTGAACATGCATTCGATAGTCGCAAAATACTTGTGTATGCACGGATGTTAAAAAAAGTGGTCGCTGAGTGATCTGTACACCTCTTTTCAGCTACCCTTATAACCGCAGCTGAAATTTATCAGAAACTGGGGTTCAAAATGGCTCCTCCATGCAGTTACTTCAGCAATGCATATATGGCACGTCGCGTGCTTAATTTTCACCTTTAAGTTGCTTTTTGATAAGGCGCGTGTGAATGGTAAGCTATTTGTTTCGGATGATAATGTCGCCATTCTAAAGCGCAGCACGAAGCAGAGACCAGTCTGATTGCTGAAGGTTGGGTATACCGCCCTTCTCGCCGGCGGTTTTAATGGTGGTAAGTGTTCAAAAGTAACCAATCGAAATTGGTGTTTTTCAAAGCCTTCAGCAAGTGGGCCAGGCCCCCGAAAAAAATTCCTGGCTATGAGAATGGTAGAGGCCTTTGCCGGTGGTGAGGCAGATGCATCTATCTTTATCTTACTCATGGTACGTTAAAGTGGTCGTTATTAAACACTCCGGGTCTAAAAGTGACAACCTCAGCAGTTTTAAAGCTCTGAACAAGAATTAACAGGCATCAAGGTCATGTTAACCCTTCCTGATGATGCATTCGCCATGTTATTTTGGTAACATTGCTTGTTGCTTTGTTATGTACATTTCAAAACCTCCGGAGGGCTCGAGAAGGCCAGTTGGATGTATCATCACATAAATTCAGGGGCAAAGCCATCATGTTTTTGAGTGATTGTCATCAACAGCTTGTAAAACTGGCAATTAAGGTCAATTTTTTTTTCCACACAGCAATCACATAGTTGGCTATATAATAGAATTTGTCCTACGATTCTGTGAATATTGTCCCTGGAGTTTCACAACCTGACACCTTAGGCTTTCAGTAATATTGCTACGTAGCTGACGTATGAGTGGTCAGAAGACGACAACGAGGAAGTGGTCTGTCGGTTGTGCATGCTGCTTCCATCTTAGTCGACACCATACGCATCATTTTGAATATAGATTTTAAATAGACACACCACGTGTCATTTTTACGTAACATCTTTGTTGTGGACGTGCTGGGTGCTTCCCCGTCTTCATCACGAAGCTCTGCAACGGCCGCATCATCATAGGTCCAACCATGTCACAGGTTGAACAACCATCGTCTTCGCTACCTGCCCTTACCGTAACTTCTACATACGTCGTTCTACCTCCTGCTCGTGATCCCGGTGTAGTTTCTGGTCAGGATGGCGTTGACGTCGACAAATGGATCAACCGGTACGAACGGGTCAGCGCAAGCTATACGTGGTACCCGACTCTTATGTTTGCCAATGTGCTTTTTTACCTCGATGGCCCACCGCGAGTGTGGTTCGAGACGCACGAAGTGGAGATTACGAGCTGAGACCCCTTTAAAGAGAAGATCCGCGACCTTTTTGGCGACACCGTTGGCGGCAGATCGCAGCGCGGAATCAACTGGCGGCTCGGGCACAGACGTCGACGGAGTCGTACGTCGCGTACATTCACGACGTCATCGCCCTATGCCGCCAGATTGACGAGCACATGAGTGAGTCAGAGAAAGTGGACCATGTGCTGAAAGGCATAGCAGACGACGCATTTAATCTTCTAGTTTACAACAACGTTGCCACCGTCGACGCCATCATTAAAGAGTGCTGGCGGTTCGAAGAAGCCAAGAGCCGCCGTATTACTCAGCGATTCACCCGGCTGCTCAACATGGCCGCGACCTCATCGTGTGAAGCCGCCCGCCAGTCCCCCACATATGATAACGTCACACGCATTGTTCGTCGGAAAATCGAAGCCGCCTGTACGGCTCCTATTCAGCCACCCGTTTTCGCAACGCTCGCCTCTGACCAACAACAGCCGTCAATGGCGTTAATACAAGCTGTGGTGAGGCAGGAGTTTGCGAACCTCGGACTTCCTTCAGCATGTCCCTTGACTCGCCCTGAAGTTCCGTCCTACTCCCGAGGACACGCTCGCCGTTCACCTCAAACAATGTCCTTACGTAACCCTTCGGAATAGCGAACACCCGACGACCGGCCTATTTGTTTTTCCTGCCACCAGCCTGGGAACGTTTCTCGCTATTTCCGCCGTTGTTGGTCAAACCAACCACGTCAGACTTTGTCTACCTCGGCGCTCTTGCATCCGGCGACCCCTCGACGTTCAGTCGCCGCACCCTTCAATTTTTAATCGTCGTCATCTTACAAGCCTTTCACTGACGCCCCTTTGCCCGGTCGCCGCTACCCTGACGCCCTTCGTCCGATCGCCGCAGCTCTCGCTCCCCGTCGCCGCGACGTCGCCGATCCCGTTCTCCGCCACCTCGGCGCTTTTCCTCGCCGAGCTTCTCTGGACGACCACAGCAGGAAAACTAGATATTGCAGCTTATAGAGGTGAAGCTGCAATACCAATGACGGCCGAAAATCCTCTACTGACACTTCCCACGCACCATAGCCTGCTTGAAGTACAAGTCGACCATGTTCCTGTGACCACCCTCATTGACACAGGTCCGCACCTGTCTATTATGACCACTTCTCTACGCTGCCGTTTACAAAAGATTATGACGCCATCTACGACGCAGGCAATACGTGTTGCCGATGGCGGTACTGTATCAGTTCTCGAAATGTGCACTGCTCGTGTCAGCATTGCCGGTCGTCACGCTGTGGTCCTTTTTGCCGTGCTAGCCTGCTGCCCTCATGACCTCATACTTGGCCTTGATTTCCTTTCGGCACACTCGGTCTTAATTGATTGTTCGTCTGGTACCCCCAGCCTTCATCTACCAATCTTTGCCGACTACTCTGCAAAGCCCACCAGCTGCTTGAGCCCAACCACTTTCGTTCACCTGCCACCTCGAGCCGTCACGTACGTGTCGTTGTCATCGACCCCTCCCGTTCCTGACGGTGATTATATCGTTACGCCAATTACTGACGTTCGGCTGACGTGCAGTGTTACTGTGCCCTATACCATCGTGACCATAGCGGATATCTGTGTGTTACTTCCGCTCCTTAACTTTGGTTTCACCCCTCAAGTGTTGCCCTGCCAGATGTCTCTAGCCCAGCTAACTGCCATAACAAAGGACGATGTCAGTGTTGTCGCTGTATCTGCTCTTGATCAAAGCGCAGTCTCACGGTCACCCAGCTCAGACGATGGTATGTTTCGAAACATGATTGGATTGGAGCTGTCGCCTACCAGGCCGACGCTCTCTGCCAAGTTTTGGCCTCGTACAGTGACATTTTCGACGCCGACGGTCGTCCCTTGGGCCAGACTAAAATTGTCACTCACCGAATCAACACTGGTGACTCTGCACCCATTCACCGTCGGCCGTACCGCTTGTCAGGGTTTGAGCGAGAAGTGATTCAGAAAGAAGTGGCCAAAATGCTTACGAAAATCGTAATCGAACCTTCAACAAGCCCTTGGGCATCTCCTGTGGTATTAGTAAAGAAGAAAGACGGCTCATGGAGTTTCTGCGTTGATTATCGCCACGTCAACAAAATTACCAAAAAAGTTGTGTACCCTCTACCACACATTGACGATGCCCTTGATTGCCTCCATAGCGCCACCTACTTTTCATCTCCCGACCTCCGATCTCGCTACTGGCAAATTGCTGTAGATGACATGGACCGAGAAAAGACCGCCTTCGTTAACCCTGACGGTCTTTACCAATTCAAGGTCATGCCATTCGGGCTCTGCAACGCTCCAGCGACCTTCGAGAGAATGATGGAATTGCTCCTACAAGGATTTAAATGGTCGACATGTTTGTGTTACCTGGACGACGTGATCATTTTATCACCGACCTTTGCAACCCACCTTGAACGCCTTTCGACCATTCTATCCATATTTCGACGGGCCGGCCTGCAGCTCAATTCCTCCAAGTGCCACTTCGGTCTTCGTCAGATTACCGTATTGGGTCACCTTGTTGACGCTGCTGGCGTACGGCCAGACTCGGCGAAAGTACGCGCTGTAACAAACTTCCCAGTCCCATGCTCTGTCCGTGATGTTAGCAGTTTTGTGGGCCTGTGCTCCTACTTTCGCCTGTTCGTGAAAAACTTTGCGGCACTCGCACGGCCACTCACCGACCTTCTCAAACAAGACGTCCCGTTTTCTTGGGGCCCTCCTCAAGCTGATGCCTTCTCCCAGCTAATCACCGCTCTAACGACACCTCCTATTCTTTCACAAATTTGACCCCGATGCTCCCACAGAAGTGCAAACAGACGCGAGTGGTCACGGAATAGGTGCAGTTTTGGCGCAAATTCAGCGGGGCAACGACCGTGTAATCGCGTACGCAAGCCGTCTGCTTTCTAAGTCTGAACGCAATTATTCTATAACAGAACGGAAAGTCTCGCTCTTGTTTTGGGTGGTTTCGAAATTGCGTTCTTACTTGTATGGCCGCTCTTTCCATGTCATCACAGATCATCACGCGATGTGTTGGCTTTCTTCTCTAAAGGACCCCACTGGACGACTTGGTCGTTGGGCATTACGCCTACAGAAGTATTCCTACTCGGTTGTTTATAAGTCAGGACGTCTCCATCTGGACGCCGATTGCTTATCCCGCTACCCTGTTGATCAGCCCGACGAACCAGACATCGAGCCTAGCCTCAGCGTCTTGTCAATGTCCCAGTTTCTTCAGATTGGTGATGAACAACGTCGTGATGCTTCTCTGCGACAACTTATTGACCGCCTCGAATCTGCTCCGAACGACACGTCACTTCGCATATACGTCCTCCTGAATGGCACGCTGTACCGTCGTAGCGTCCAGCCAGATGGCCCTGAGCTCCTTCTTGTCGTGCCAAAAAATTTGCGTTCAACCGTGCTGCACGAGCTTCACGATGAACCAACTGCTGGTCATCTAGGTGTATCTCGGACGTACGACCGCGTGCGGCGCCGCTTCTTTTGGCGTGGTCTCGCCCGGTCCGTTCGCAGTTACGTGTCCTCCTGCGATAAATGCCAACGTAGGAAGCGACCTACTGCGCCCCCGCCTGGACTTCTTCAACCGATCTTCATCCCAACCGAACCTTTCTTCTGTGTTGGTATAGATCTTCTCGGTCCTTTTCCTGAGTCGATATCGGGCAACAAGTGGGTCACTGTTGCTATAGACTACGCGACTAGGTATGCCATCACTCGAGCGCTCCCCACCAGCACCGCTACTGATGTTGCGGACTTTTTGCTCCACGACGTCATCCTACACCATGGCGCACCTTGCCAAGTACTCACTGATTGTGGCCGCGCATTTGTGTCCCGTGTGATTGACGATCTTCTGCGCTTTTCCTCGACGCACCACAAGCTGACAACTTCCTACCATCCCCAAACAAATGGCCTTACCGAACGGCTAAATCGAACCCTAACGGACATGCTCGCGATGCATGTGTCCTCCGACCACCATGACTGGGACCTGGCGCTACCTCGCGTGATCTTCGCGTACAATTCTTCGCGCCACGACACCACTGGTTATTCACCCTTTCATTTGCTTTATGGCCGTGATCCGATGTTACCACTCGACACCTTACTTCCAACCACTACAACGCCGTCAACCGCTATGCACGCGACGCTATTGCTCGTGCCGACCACGCACGTCAGATCGCCCGCTCTAGACTTTCGGCTTCGCAAGCCACTCAGAAAGCCATCTACGACAGCTGGCATGCTGACGTTCACTTCTCACCCGGTTCTCTTGGTCTCCTGTGGTGCCCAGTTTGTCGAGTTGGCTTATCAGAGAAGTTATTGTCTCGCTACATTGGTCCTTACCGTATCATCCGCCAGGTAACCGACGTCACCTATGAGATCATTCCTGCATCTGGGACCAGAAGCCTGCCTGCAACCACACCCAGTGATGTTGTGCACGTTAGCAGGCTAAAACCTTACCACCTGCCTACTGAAGACCGTAGTTAATGTGCACCGAGACGGCGCTTTTACCGCCAGGGGGGGGGGTAATGCTACGTACCTGACGTATCAGCGGTCAGAAGACGACTACGAGGAAGTGGTCTGTCGGTTGTGCTTGCTGCTTCCATCTTAGTCGAAGCCATACCCATCATTTTGAATATAGATTTTAAATATACACACCTCGTGTCATTTTTACGTAACAATGTGGCTGCTAGTGCGATGTTTTGGAGACTTTGGCTTCAATACTGTAGGAAAACTGGCTTGTAGCAGTTGCTTTATACGGTCAAAACACTCAGTCATGCTTCAATTACGATCTGCCTGGCAAGAAATTTCAATTGTTGATGAAAAAATATGGGTGGGGGCCTGTACACGTTCTTTGTACTGATTGAACACTCTTGGTTTCATGGAATCATATAACGAAAAGCATTGGCACTGCTCAAATATAGGCTTTTTTGCTAATTAGTGAGTAGAAATGCTTAGCGTTTTAGTTAGGCCAAGACTGGAAGACTGTTAAATAAGGTTACCACTTTAGTGTGTAATTAACATGTTTTGCCTTGCTTAATATATCATAGCTTGCAGCAATTGTGGCGCCTTCCAACACAGCGACGAATAAATCAGGCAACTTGAGGCAAATTAAAAATCCAGCTTTCAAGCATGTCCTGCTAGCTGATCAGCCAGACCAGGGAGTTGTTGAGGGTCTACGCAGGACGAAATTACACTTACAAGGGTAAGGTTGTTTGTTGGCAGCGGCTGATGAAGCAGCAGCGTAAGCTGGCCCTGGGATGACCAGCCTTTCGACTGTTACCTCCATTCGCAATTTCTGTATCGCGCCACGCTGCGTCAACGCTTCATTTTCGCCCCCTGCGGCACATGGCGGGATTTTTTGCTGCTTGCGCACGATGGTGCGCGGCTCGTAGCCGCAGTCTGTGGCCAAATCGGACAGTTCCTGAAGAATTAGGTCAAACTTGCTGTAGTTTTATTCGACCCTAGACCTACGTAATTGGAGCAGATCTACTCGTGGTTATGATGATGAAACGGAACAGTGTGCCAGTTAACTTCAACGAGCCGAACACTTGCGCGGTTGAGTCAGTGGGCAGCGCATAGAACACGTGTTCGAATTGTTCAATCGTTCCGTCGCACCAGCTTCGGCTGCATTGGTTTCACTGCGTTAAAGCAGAAGAACCGTTCCCTTGAAATAAGATGGTCGAGCTGCCATCTTTGTACATTGGGAGGGGCCCGTGTGCGTACGAGGAACCTCCCCAGAGGCATGGGTCGTTTGCGGCAACGAGAAAATGGAGATGTTGGCCAGAGCTGGCGTCGCACGGAAGGCAAGGTTTGATGTGTATTGGGAGCGCCGCTCGGAGGCGATTTGTGGTTTTAAGAAGAATATTGCCACGGCGGCCCAGTTTCATGTAAAAAAGATGGACGAGAGCAGAATGCTCGTTGCGCTAGGGGTGGACAGGCATTCAAGTGGCGGGCGGCATCGTTTAATTAAGAGAAGCCCGACTGCTGACAAAGGGGACCCCTCTGTGGCGCGCATCTATGGCTTCAAAAGCACAACAGTGAGGGGAGAGCTCGCTTTTAATTTGCATGGGGCAAGCTAACTTGCTCGTGGTTCGCAACATCCTAGCCAGCTGAGGGACTCACGAGTGATGCCACCACGCCAGGCCGACTACGCGGAAGCAGAAGTAAGTAGTAAACAAAGGACTCTGTGGGGACACTGCTGTAGTTTTCACACAGTGTTGCTCCAAATATGTATTATAGAGGGCGGGCTCTAAAGGGGGCTGCTACGATGTAGACTGGAATAGTTCCGCCTCTTTCTTTTGGTATTACGACCTGATGCACTCATTCGTCGAAATGGGATAATAGATTCGAGCTATCGTTCCTCCCCATATCACGACTGTTTATAGACGAGGTGTATGTGGGAATGAGAGGAGCGTGAGCTGGCAGTCAGCCGCCATCAGGCCATATTTTTTGTGTTGACCTGACAAGCTTTCACTTTTGACTTCTTTTAATAAACAGTTTTGTTCTGGAATTTGCCTCCCTTGGTGCAAGATGTCTGCAGATGATGAAGAAGAGGTATCACAGGTGGCGGGAAACAACGAGCTTCCTACCAGCCAGGCATTGACCTTTTAACTGGGCCTACGAATTGTTGCGCACTAAATAAACTCACTTCCGACAGTTTTTTGCCTTTTTGTCGAACTCGCACAAGGAGCGAGTCTATTCCTCGCGCGACGCGCTGAGCAGTGTCACAGGTTTCGCCACCTTATGCCACCTTGAGGGGTCTGACAGCAGCCAAATTTCTCGGGTCACCCTCAAGAGGAATAAATCATCGATGCTTGCGAATTGCACGCGAGGGGCAAGGGAGTGCGATGCCGAGCGTGGCGTAGTCAGTGCAGTTTTTTTTCGTTCATGGTGTCTCGAGTTCGACAGGGCTATGAAAAATTATGCGCATGGTTACAGTATGTGGCTAGTTCCGGAAACATTCGGAAAGCTTTTCCTGCGCTTTTCCGTATCGGCAATGTTCGCAAATGCGCACTCTTTAGCCGGTTACGTATTGCTGCATTTACGTAACGTGTTTCCGTAGCATGATGAAAACGTCTATGAGCACTGGAAGCACATCTCCTACTTTCGCTTTTCGTCGCCACGCGGCCTAGACAACGTTGACCTGGACAGCAGCATTCTACGGGATGTTCTCCTTTTATTGAAGTACTGCAAAGGCAGCTCGCTTCGCCGGAACAAGCTCTCCAGACAATCTTTTCGGGAATTCCGTCACAACTTTCGACTTGCAAAACCACATTCACTACGAACAAAGATCTCGGAACAGCAAGCGTGCTGCAGCCCACTAACGTCGTCGTCGCCTCCAGCGTTTGTTATTCAAAGAAAAGGATGGGCGTATCTACCACTAGTGGCGCAAGACTAAAGGCACATCTGAGATAATGGCTTCGTAGCTGGTCTTCGCGATATGATGTCACGCCAAGTTATACGAAGTGATACTACGTTGTACGAAGTATTTGCACGGAATGGCAAGTCCTAGTCGAGCCCTGTACAGTCGACCATCACCGATTCAGCTGTACGAAATACTGGACTGTATTAAACGAGGCGTGTCCACTTGACGGCGCACCTCAATTACAGATAAGAAGCAAGGTATATGTAAAGTGGTAGGGCAACTTTCAAACAAGCCCATTTACCCAGTAGTTGGTGCCTCGCTGCTATTGTCGCCATCTACCTATGAAGAGGATAACTTGACCAAACGAAAAATGAAAATATGTAATGACATCACAGCCGGAAACGGTAGCGACGTCTTGCAGTTGCCCTATATCGCTCGAAATCTAAAGTTTTCCTCATTGGTGACCATTTACAAGACTTCTCTTTATTACGCTATCTTGTTGCGCCTTCATGCATGGCCAACAACGTGCGCTAGAGCAAATAAAGACCAACAAAAACTATTGAGAAAGCAAGGTGTTTTTATTGGCCAAATACTGCAATTGTAGTATACAACAGAGTCTTTGCAGATGAAGAAACTGTAATACAACTGTTTACGAGCAGAATATGTTCAAAAGCTCACGTTTACCAACCTTGGAAAACCACTGCAGCAATACAGCTGCCTTCAGAAATTCAGTTTAGATGGTTCTTAGCATGTCGCACTCACCGCCACAAAAGGCGAGGGCATGCCGTCCGTGCGCCAGTGACGGCAGTTAGCAGTCACAAGAGCGGCTTTCTATATATTCCGCGAACTAGTTCAGCTCTGAAACTTCACACCAGTAAACAGCACTTAAACAAATAGATTTCGGAAGGTACGTAAGAAAATATGATGCAACAGTTCGCAATGTTCGTCTACCATCCAATGTACCGAAATAAACGCTAGCGTAAAGCGCATACTGCCTGCACACTTCCCCTAATTAAGGCACTTGATCAAAAAATGAAGCAATGAACAATTTCGCGAAGTGTCAGATAAACCGTAGAGTAAACTTGAAGTTAACTTTGGCTTGCTCTATGAAAAAAGTATTTTAGGTTTGATGAAACCACATTTTTGGTTTTGGAAATATGTCCTCTGCTCACCTAGTCGCGCTTCAATCATGAACGGGTGTTCATGCTTGTGGAAATAGGTTTTCAACACTTTTCATTCCAAGTTTCATGACCAATACCACTCGACAATGTAAGAGGCTTTCTCATCGGCAGTGCGAACCTTTTGTCGTCACCCGGTCAGAGATGAGAAGTGCAGAAAAGTAAACGGAAAATTCCAACAAGGAACTTTTTTTTTATTTTTGTCGCATTTGGAATAAATGGCGAAGATTTCCATGGGATAAAACGTGCGGAAACAAAGCCGAGGCAACAGCGTTGAACGTGAAACGGAAACGCAGAACGCCAAACAAAAATGTCGCACATGATGCTAAAACACCAAACGATGGCTGACCACTCGACATCGACGTCACAAACGTCAGATTTAGCATCAGCGTAGCTGGAGTCCACAGGGTAGCTTCGTTTGTAAGGTTCGATCATGGTGTGGCCGGTTCGCAATGTTTTGGTTCTCGTGATTGCTATCTTTTGACTTTACCTCGTACACAAGTTTGTGACCTGTGGTGGAATGCTGTTAACAAAGCCATATGACAGCAAACGCTGTATTGTTAGGGCCGATTTCCGACGTGTGGATGCACTTCATGGTCGGGAGACTGTCTGCGCGAAACAGGGACCTGCTGAAGTGCAACAACAGCTACGCTTTTCCAATAGCGACACGATCAGAAAAGCTGCTACAGATGAAGCCACTGATAGCGACTCTGAATGAGATGCAGAACTTAATTTTATTTCATCTTGATCACCGTTTCAATGGTCTGGGCCATGCCAAATAGAAGTTTCCGTGTTCTTTGTTCTACCTGCCGCAATGATTCTAGGACACCGAACGTATTCAAAGAGAACTGAATTAGTGCGTGGTGATGCTTCTGGTCTTCTTTCGATACTTTAAATTCTGTATTTCTCTGTGAAAACTCCGAAAACATTTCACTTTTATTATTTACATAATGACTGTAATTTCTTTTTGCATTGGTAATGAACCATTGTCTTAGGCTCAAGAAATTTGATCTTTTCATTTTTTCTCAAACTTTCGGTAAAGAGTGTGAAAAAACAGGTGTTTTTTACCGATTGCTTAAAATATCCGAAAATTTTAGTACTCTACTCCCGATGTCTCCGTCAGGCGCCGAACGCCTCCGCCACTCACGGGCTTTAGAGTCATTGAAAGAGCGCATGCACAGTTGGCCGTGACGTCACGGCTGGCACGATCCAGCGGTTTCGAGCAGTGTTCAGGCAGGTGGGCTGATGACGGAGCAGTTCATCGGCTAGCAAAACACAACACTGGAACCGGTTATGAGGCAACGCCCTGTTCGGTCATCGCAGCACATTTTTTTTTCTTTCTGTTCATGTTGGATAGATGATGACCGGCTTAAACTGTTCCGCTGTTGATGTAACGAATTGCCGTTACAGCTCAACATTTCGTTAACGACACGGTGGCGTTCACCTGTTCCCTCCAAAAGTGAACTATTTCACAGAACGTCGTCTCTTGAAACGCTGTTTCCTAGAGCACTGCCATACCTTTGCGAAGATGAGTTCTTGCCGCAGACGTCATGTTGAACCGTTAAACAGTAAAAAAGCCACTTCTCTAGCTAGAGCAGCGCGGTTCTTTTTGCTAGCATTTTTGATGTGAGGCGCTGAAAGAATGAGCTTCTAACCTTACTTCATGTATATTTGAAAGGTATGGTCTTCGCATTGATTGCTTTTTCCTCCTTGTGAAATGGTGGCTTTTGTCTATGTTGAAATTACATTTTGTAGTGTATTATTATTGTTTTACTTAATAATTCCCGACAATACGTTTGTGTATATGCGTTAAACTCGATTTTGAGTTACAATGTGCAGAGCTTTATTATCATTTTACTGCTTCATTCGTGGCATAATGTAAATTGTGTATCTTGCAGCAACACGTAGAATACGTAGATCAATTAACCACTTCGCGATGTTACTTATGGCGTTTGCTAAGCTTACAGCGTAAAAACAGGAACGACCGTACCTCTTGTTATTTCTTCGTAATGACATTCTTACTGTGCTCCCTCGGCACTATATTTCTTATTCTAAAGGTTAACAAATTTAAACTGCATAAATAAATGAATAATTGAATGAAAGAACACACAAGCATTTTGAACGTAGATGAGTGAAACAAATCAGCTCTTTGCTAATGCACACACTTCAGTAAACTTAAAACTTCCTTCTTGCAGCTTACAATTAGTAAAGGTTAAATAAGTGCACTTTTGACTGTCAGTGAGAAAGAAGGCAGAACGAGGACTTCACATGAGCTGTTCAGGTTTTTTAGAGAGGGGGGGGGGCTATAGTTCTTTTTAAATGTGAAGCAATAACAACTCGCACAATATTTGCTGCCATTGTATACAAATGGCTACCACAACTGTATTCCGAAAATGTGAGGCATTAAATTGCATTAACTGAAGATATTCGCAAAATACCACCATTACTTTATTGCAGATTTCAACTTGACGAACAACTCGATTATGGGCAAGTATTGTCTCGTTTTTTTTCTCATACGACTTGCAAGTTGCAGCAAAAATGATCACAATATGAAATTCCTTTGAGCCCGGAAAAGCAGCGATTGTTGGATTTCAATCTTCGCATCTACACCAACTACAGAGTAATTTATTTGTTTTTATGGTCATTGAAATTCAGCCTCCGTATCATGTAAAAACAGCAGCAGTCGTTAGAGGCACCACTGTGCATTGACTATGCGCACGTGACGTTGTCAGAAAACAATACCTTCACTTTATGGCAATGATTCCTACGGGCCGATGTGAATGATGGTGGGTGAACGAAGGTTGATCGGAGAGTTGCGTTGTGATATTTTATGAAAAAGGTAAATGCGAGCACGCTTCCGACGAATGGCAAGTAGTGGATGCCAAGAACTTTCATTTCCTTTACTCTTTCCATACGGGGATAGTTCCTTAGTATAAAATAGACAGAAAGGTTTTGTACTGCTTCAATTGCGCCCCTAATATGGATTTATGCGGATCGCAAACAGCATATTTTAGTTGAGGAAGAACATATGTGATGTAGAACAGCAATTTTAGAGAACATGAAGCGAGAAAATAGTTTATTCTAATGTATCCCAGAGTAGGGATACTTTTGAATATTATGTTTTCAAAGTAACGCGTTCATGACAAATCAATAGTTATGTGGACGCCAAGGTAAAGAAATGATGTGACATATTTGACAATGGTGGTATTATTCACATATGTTGGGCATGCAGGTTTGAGCGAGAAAGTCGATTGTATTTGCATGTCATAGTATTAAGCTCCATGTGCCACGTTACGCACCAGTTGTGGACGTGTTTTAGATCGGACTGTATATTATTGACATCATGAGTAGTAGTTATTTGGAAATATCAGACACAGAGGTCAGCAAATAAAGAAATTTGCGAAGAATTGTTATTGCTTAGTCATTCATCTAAATTAAGAACAGAAGAGGACCCAGAAAGGACCCCGAGGAACTTCATGAGTGTATTCATGTATTCGGCATAAGTAACTCGTAGAAATATAATCTTGATAAGGCGATATGTTACACTTTTAACTGAACATGACAAATCGCAAGACTTCTTGATACATTGAAGGCAAGTATGTCGATTTGCTAACCATAGGACGCAAAGTGAACAAGCTTACCGGTGGACTCGTGCTTTTCATAGCAAGGTAGAAGAAGCTGTTAAATTTGTTAGCAATGTCACCATCACGTTACCCTCTTAACAACATAACATTAGCTAAGAATACGTAATGATGTTCCTTTTATATTGTTTCTTTAGTAAAATCACAGCTCTGGCTCCACTGTGTGGTCTTGTGATTAAAGTAATCGGCTGCTGACCCGCAGGTCATGGTATTGCATCTCTGCTGCAGTGGCTGCATTTTCGAGGGAGACCAAAATGCTGTAGGGCCCATGTTCTGAGATTTGAAAGCACGTTAAGGAACCCTAGGTGGTCGACATTTCGAAAGCCCTCCACTATGGCGTCTGTCATAAACATATGATGGTTTTGGAACGTTGAACCTCACATATCTATCATCAAAGTATCAGGTGTGGTTCTTGCATCAGGTGTGGTTCGTTACCACAATGTACCTGCTCTCGCTAGCACCACAAATGCATCAGACAAAATTTCACATCTACAGGAATTGCCTGCGCTGCCAATCTTGATCCTGTATGTGTCGTTTCCCTTACACCTGACTTGTCCTAAGGTCATTGTGTCACTGATGCCGCTTCTACGTTCGCATTTACAGTAATTGAAGTGGCTCTGAAAATTTGCAGAATCAGTAGCTGCTGCTTTAGTTGAAAAGTGTACCCAAGTTTGTTGGATGCCTATTTTACGAGTTAGGGCATAACTACTGCGGCCGCATACTGTATTCAGACCGACGGAACATCCGTAGAACACTGCTACGCGTACCTTCTGTATCTAGCTAAAAAAACCATACTAACGTCACTGACTGAGTGCAGCAAAAAGACATTCGGCCCCTAAGCTAGCCAGTCATCATTGTCTTGATTTAAAAACTAAGGTTCCGTAGACTTCTACTTCGTTTACCGAGCGTCCAACAAGATCACACGAAAGTACGTATACTTCTTCCCGCGCACTGAGGCCGTCACTGATTTCCTTGAAGATGACCAATACTTCAAGTATAGACATACGTTCTGGCTGTTGGTAAAGCTCCACAAATGCACAGGAAAAATAAAAAATCGTAATTTCGAAGCAAAGGCGAAGTAATGAATGCGATTGCAAAAACTATATTGTCAAGCGAAGAACGGCTACATCATCAAAACACGCGCACTGCTCAACATGAGAGAACGGTCAAAAAGAACACACATTTGATTGATTGATTTGTGTGGTTTAACGTCCCAAAACCACGATATGATTATGAGAGACGCCGTAGTGGAGGGCTCCGGAAATTTTGACCACCTGGGGTTCTTTAACGTGCACCCAAATCTGAGCACACGGGCCTACAACATTTCCGCCTCCATCGGAAATGCAGCTGCCGCAGCCGGGATTCGAACCCGCGTCCTGCGGGTCAGCAGCCGAGTACCTTAGCCACTAGACCACCGCAGCGGGGCCCAAAAAGAACACACAGAGTATCAGCGTAACCTAACAACGTTTAAAGCACAAACTTCAACGCACTGCTCGAACTAAAAGGATGCACGAAACATATACGTGAAGGTAAACGCAGGATTAGCGCTTACTAATTATTGTTACGATTGTTCTTTTGCTGTGTTTGAAATGGGCGCACGATTCGCAAACGAAGAGGCTGCAGCGAGTGAAGTCACCCTCGTGCGCCGTGTAACTGCAACGCGATAATTATGGTGAAAGCCCAAGACCTTTCTCCGCCACCGCGAGATAAGTGCGCGCCTGCGTGGGGGAACCAGGGGCAAAATACCCCAGTGTACATTCGGGCAAAGAACACCAGTGGGTCACTGGAAACACGCTGAAATTCCCCACGAGATCGGCATACCGCAAGCAATAAATGTTGTATATAAATTCCTCGCCATTACTATGACAGAGGACGTGCGGCCTTGTGGCTCCGTGGCTATAGCCCCACACACTGCGGAAGGACAGGTCTCCTATTCGATTCTTCAGCGCGTTTGACCATATCTATCTATCTATCTATCTATCTATCTATCTATCTATCTATCTATCTATCTATCTATCTATCTATCTATCCGCCTACGACCTTCAGCTTTCCTGGTCGTTTGGATAATGTTATCCATAACTTCAGTTGAGAAAAGTGTATCTTAAAATTATTCTGCAGAAAACGAAAGTAATGTATAACAACCTCGGAAGAGAGCAGCGCTTCAAGATAGGTAATAGCGCCCTTCAAGTTGTAAAAAACTGTGTCTACTTAGGGCAGGTGATGAATAACCACCGAGCCGAACCACGAGATTGAAGTAACGCGACGATTAAGAATGTGGTGGAGCCCATTTGGCAAACACTCTCAAATTATGACAAATAGATTGCCACTATTCCTCAACAGGAAGGTATATAACAGCTGTATCTTGCCGGTACTCAGCTACGGAGCAGTAACCTGGAGGCTTACAAAGAGAGTTCAGCGTAAATTGAGGAAGACGCAGCGAGCAATGGAAAGAAAAATGGTATGTGTAACGTTAAGAGACAAGAAGAGAGCAGAGTAGATTAGGGAACAAACGGGGGTTAAGGATAGTATAGTTGAAATCAAGAAAAAAAATGGACATGGGCAGGCCATGTAGTGCGTAGACAGGATAAGTGTTGGTCATTAAGGGTAACAAACTGCATTCCTAGAGAAAGCAAGCGAGTTAGGGGGAGACAGAAGGTTAGGTGGGCAGATGAGATTAAGAAGTTTGCCGGTATATATTGGCAGCAGCAAGTACAGGCACGGGTTAACTTCACACTAAACGAAAATGACCTGAAATAACCTCAAAAGTTGGCAAACCATTTGACCTCTAGCGCAATACCTTTCCTGGTTTATTTTACCACCAACTATCGAAGTAAAAATTTACTCTCGTGCTGAGTTTTTGAACGTAGTAATTAGTAATTAGGTAGTAGGAGAGTAGTAATTATTTACGCCAGTGAGGTTTTGAGCGAGTATAGAGAGAGTAAATTTTTACTACCTTCACAAGGTTTTTGAGGTGATTTCTGGGAGTTATTTCAGGTGGTAAAACACAAAAATTGACGGGTGCATTCGCCAAGAGCCAACAAATTTATTAAATAGCAGAATTGATTGAATATATTGAACGGCAGAATTGGTGACACATAGATTCACATAGACCCGCAGGGCGCGGGTTCGAATCCCGGCTGCGGTGGCTGCATTTCCGATGGAGGCGGAAATGTTGTAGGCCCGTGTGCTCAGATTTGGGTGCACGTTAAAGAACCCCAGGTGGTCTAAATTTCCGGAGCCCTCCACTACGGCGTCTCTCATAATCATAGAGTGGTTTTGGGACGTTAAACCCCACATATCAATCAATAGATTCACATACAGACAGACACGCACACACAACAAATGCGGAATAATACACCACTCGAGCAGACTGCACGCGTTGCTCGACTACACTTCGACAATTCGGTATATATAGGCACGACTTTATGACCGGCCGTGTAGTACCGGTAGGAGAGCTCTTTTTTGCATCGAATAACAACAACGCTTGAAAGTGCAAGCATAAACTTATGGTGGGCTGCAGGGCACTAAATGTCACACCGATTTTTTATTATAAACCTACCCGATCCTACCTTTTTGATTATTCAATAATTATTTGGCACACCGGGCTCATGGCCCCACGTGTGTTAGCACTGCTGATGCACAAGTTCATAAAATATACCTAAGTACGCATAAACCATGGTAGGTCAATGATTTTCATCGAGCGATGGTGCACAAACACAGTAGCAGCACGCATACATTCATCACAACGGGCGTAGAAGAGCGGTCCACGCCTGCATACAAGCTGCTTACCGACAGCATACTAGGCCTTTTCGAGGAGCACGGCTATCCGATGAAGCACAGCTGGTGATCACGGAACACATATTCTGTGCGAATCGCGTCGTCATTTCAGACACAAATGAACACCGCAATCATACGGGGAAGGGGCGGTGTATGCATACTTCCAACGAAAGACCACCGTCCGGGTTTTCTTCGTGCTCACCGGCAGCCACCTCTTGGTTCCGTCTGCCTCTTATCGGCTTCGTGCTACATGTTTGAGAACATTTGGTGCATCAGGTGGGCGATTCGGGCAGCACTTTACTCATGCAGACATCGCCTACTGCGGAACAAAATATATGCGACGCTTCTTTCACCTTCCCCGGTGACACACTCCCACTGGTCACTAGCGGCCGCGGCTAGGTGCCGACGACAGAGTGATGCATTTTGCTTATTGCTTCTCCAGTAGGCAAGCACGGACGATTACACCAGATTGATTTTGTTACCACTGGCAAATCTTCGCGATTCGGCTCGGAAGCGAGATATCCACGACGTGCAGGTTCGGAGGTGCTCGGAAGCGCATGGTCGCTCGATGATGTGGGAAACACGTGGCATCCATCAGCTCAACCAGACACACAGATACCGAGCTTCTTGCACCGTCTGTCTCCAAGGCCACCACCAAGCAAAAGCCAACATTTTGCGAAATCATGCAGGACAACTTTCCAAAGCAGGTTTTCTTTTTTTTTTGAGAGCCCTCCCCCCCGTCTTTTTTTCGTTCACAGAATGCTGTTCTCGCTTGTTGTGCTTATGCTGCCCCCACATCCAGTAAAAATTCGTTGACTCGAGGTCAGTCCTGAGGCACGGCGATGCCAAAAAAAAAACATCTGTGGTCCTCGCGTGCCTTCAGGGTTCACTGAGAACGTCACAAGGGGGGTATGAGGCAAAAGCCGCCGAAGCAGCTGCACATTGCAGTGACGTGGTAATAAACTCTGAAACGCAAGTTAAAAATCACGTGATAGGAAACATTCTACGTGGTAAAACTAGATTTTGACATCCATTTACTACTTGCCTGAGAGGTGGTGGTAAAACTATGTCAAGTACCATCTTTTACTCTCACACGAGGTAGTAATTTTTAGCGCGAGAGTTTTCAGAGGTCATGAGCCGCAAAAACTCCAAACTCGAATAGTTTTTGCTTACAGTGTAGTGGAACATGGGAGAGGCCTTTGTCCTGCAGTGAACGTAATCAAGCTGATAATGATAATAATGATGCTGATGACGATGGTGATGATATATACCAAAATCGGTATTGCACAACATGACTGTAAGACGAGAATAAGTGTCTAGTCATGACATGAAAATCATGACATGCATGTCAATATAGTCATCATTTACGTCTCATGGTCTTGTTGCTCCTGTGACAATTTCGTTCCGTTTAAATGGCGTGTCGCATAAGTGGTATGATATGGCATGGCTGCATGGCGAACATAAGTAACAGGCCCTCATGTGAAAATTTTGACGTGCGTGTCATTTAAGAATATGACTACAAGCCACGCTCGTGATGCGCTCGTGGTCATTTCGCTAGCTTAACGTGCACCAAATGTGGTATTACGTGACGTGAATGGTTAACGAAGGGATATGACTGGTGCAAACATGATAATTATGAGTTGCGTGTATTTATGGTAGGTGGCTGTATAAGGGCATTAAAATTCCAGGCACCGTGGCGGGTAGAACATAGCCGTATTAAAGTTACGACTGGCCCCGCCGCGGTGGTCTAGTGGCTAAGGTACTCGGCTGCTGACCCGCAGGGCGCGGGTTCGAATCCCGGCTGCGGCGGCTGCATTTCCGATGGAGGCGGAAATGTTGTAGGCCCGTGTGCTCAGATTTGGGTGCACGTTAAAGAACCCCAGGTGGTCTAAATTTCCGGAGCCCTCCACTACGGCGTCTCTCATAATCATATAGTGGTTTTGGGACGTTAAACCCCACAAATCAATCAATTAAAGTTACGACTGTGACGTGAAAGGTGTTTGGTGAGAATGGATGGTGAAGAATCGGGATAATAAAACTATAAGTGATAATTAGAATTAGCATCAATGCCTTTTGAATGCCCGAGGCAGCCCATGCCTCCCAACAAGGGTTGGGAGGCATGTGCTGTGTTTTTGAATTAACCGCAGCAGCGACTTCTCTTCAGAGGTCGTGTAACGGATTCCCAGAGTAAATCACTTGAAAATCTTGCTCCTGTTTGAAAAATGACAGCAATGACTCTGACTCGAGTTCGGAAAGTGATTCCCTACCGATAAACATTGCAGGGTGGAGTGGTATTTGTGGTCGGTATGGTAACGCAAAGAATTATTTCCCAATGGTATCTCATTGCTCAAGTTAAAATAAAATGTGAAGCACAGTTTGTTCTTCACCACATCTCGCACATAATGGTGGATCGTAACCAGACAAAAGCTATGAGTGTGTCGTGTATGTGTGTCCTATTTTTAGCCTTATAATTGTAACTTGTGTGCGGAGTGACTTGGAGACTGGCGGCTACTGACCGAATTGCGGCTTGATAACAAGCAGTTTATTTCGTGTTGGCGTATTCCATGAGCGCTTCGCTGCCAAATTCGTTTGAGGAAAGGTTTTATGTCGAATGCAGAGATTGCCATTGTTATATTGGCATTGGTTGGCTTGGCGGATGCAGCCGGGTGGTCCGCCAATTCGTTTTCTCCAATCTCGTAGTGTCCTAGCTGCCACCACACTATGACATGCTGTTTAGATAGTATACTGTGCATAGGAGTGAATAAAAAATACAAGGACAAAATTTTCGTGTTTTTTCAGGGTTTTCAGGACTTTTACCAACCTGTGTAACTACTGCACTTTGTAGTTTTACTATTTTAATGTGCTTAACAGCCGCAAGAATCGCATAGGCTTGTGCAGTAAACATGCTTGTGTTAGGATGAAAAGTACTGGCATCTGAAAAAGATGGGCCGACCGCAGCGTATGATACAGAACTGTTTGCCTTTGTGGCATCGACGTAGAATTCGGGAAAACTGTATTTGTGTTTGAGTTTGTGGAAGTATGTGCGGATGTGCGCAACAGGCGCATGCTTTGTGACTTCCACAAAAGATATGTCGCAGTCTATACGCTGCCACTGCCACATCGGCAGATGTGGAGCCGGAGCCATCAAAGAGTGTTCTAGAAGTGGCACATCTGTTTCCTCAGCGAGGCCTCTCACACGAAGTGAGTAGGCTTTCCTCAACAAAAGAAAGTTGTAGAACAGGGCAGAATAACACCTATCATTCATTGTGAAGTGAGAGGGGCGTTCTTTGTCTGCGTTCACTCGGAGGTAGTACACAATAGATATGTAACATCTTTGTAAGTGAAGTGACCACTTATTTGATTCTACATGCAGGCTTTTCACGGCACTAGTGAGGAAAGCACCCGTGCAAAGGCGAATGCCGAAATAATGAACGGGGTCTAGCAACTTCAGAGCACTTTGAGTCGCAGACTGACAAGCAACACCTACATTGTAAAAGCGGGTGCGAATGAGGCTTCTTAACCAATTCATGAGATATTGCCTGTCACTACGCGGCGTAGTACGTGACCACACTCTAAGAACATTCGTGGTTTTTTATTTATTTCGTTTTTAAATACTTGATATATGCTATGAAACTTATCTTGTTGTCCAAGATAAAGCCTAGGAATTTATGCTCGGCATTATTAGACAGACGTTGACCATTCAGTTGAATGTTAGGTTCTTATTGAATGCCTGTGTTTTGAGAGAACAAGACACACGTGCTTTTTTGTGGGTTCAGTCGGAATCTGTTTTCCTCTGCCTGTTTGGAGACCTTGTTAAAACCTAGCTGAACCTGCCGCTCACATATTACCAGGTTGCATGACTTAAGGCCAAGCTGGACGTCAGCGACATATGTACAATGAAACATATTGCGAAGGATGGACAGGTGCAGAGAATTCATTTTATTAATAAAAAGTGTATAACTAAGTACACCACATTGCGGTACTCCCGTTTCTTGCACAAATGTTCGGGATAGCGTACTGCCCACACCGACAAGGAATGTCCCATCGGACAAGTAACTTTCGTTTATGCAAAGCATGCTACCACGCACACCCAGGTGAGACAAGTTTCTTGATATGCCAAAGCGCCATGTTGTGTCGTAAGCTTTCCCGATATAGAGGAACACAGAAAGGAAGTGGACAAAAGCATCTCGGATCTCTGCCTTCATACGCACCAGATGGTTTTGGATTGACCCTCTCGAAAGCCATTCTGGAATCGGTCGAGCAGATTGTGTGTTTCAAGAGAATGTAAATGTCGGTGATTTATCATTTTATCAAAAACTTTACAATAGCAGCTTGTTAATGCAATAGGCCTATAACTCTAAACTGAGGAAGGGTACTTGCCCTGTTTCAAAATAGAAATAACAATAGGCTCTTTCCAGGAAGTAGGGAAGTTGCCAGAAAGCCAGATAGCATTCTAAGAAAAAGTAAAGTTTTTTTGCGTTTCGAGCGGCAGGTTCTACACTATTTTATACGTGACACGGTCGTAGCCTGGGTAATAATACTGCAGGAGTTTAGGAATATTTGTAGCTCAGCTAAGTTGAAAGTTTGCTTGTATGCCTCGTATTTTACAGGTGTTTTCTAGTTTCCGTTTTTTATTCTTGCTTTATATATTTGAAAACTTAATTGTAGCGTGATGAGCTAGACACCTGCTCGTAGTGTGCACAGAGGAAGTTCGCCTATACTAGCACGCTGTCACCCTGTGTGCTTACGAGTAGAAGTAAGTGTACTTGTCTTCCTTCTACCCTACCATCCATGTGCCAGACTTTAGCCTCTTGTGTATATGAATCGATCCCTCATAAAAACTTCTACCAGCTTTCTCTTCTAGCCACCGACGTGTTCTTCTGACTTGAGGCTTTATTTTCTTAAAGCTGTCAAAATGTTTGGCTGTCGGTTAGTTCCGAAGCAACCTCTATGCCTTTGTCTGCTCCTTTCGGGCAGTACGACACTCAGTGTTTCAACATGAAACGTGTTGCTTGCCGGGCAGTCCAGATATATGCGGGATGAACTTGACTGCTGCGTCAATGGGCAAAGCTGTGAAGTACAAGACAACTTAATCTATGCTTAACCCACATATGTCAGTCGTACATAAATTAGTCATGTTATGAACTTGTTGTCACAAACGAGCGCTCAGAAAAGTGCGCGCCGCCGAATCCTTGCGATGGTGACGATACCAGGCGACAGAGAGACGCGTTAAGGTCAACGCTCAAGAAAAAAAAACAAACATCTAAAGACTCTCAAGGCGCGTGGTCTCTCCCCCTCGGAAACGTAGTTTCGCCGACCAACCTTCTCACGTCGGCCACTAAGTAAGCCCTGGAAAGATCTCGAAGGAAAGGGGCGTGGTGATGCAGAGTTGCATCCCGTATCGCAAACGGCTCTCGAAACGTCTCGCCCTCTGCCCAGCCTTTGCTGTGCATCGCGCTGACGAAACTATTAGCATCTTCTAGAATCTAGCGAGAAGGTATTTCAGCGAGCAGCGGAGAAGGGAAATTGGGAAATGAAGACAACTTGTGCGTAGGTAGGAGATGAAGACAGTTTACGCCAGTGTGTGTAGGCAGGAGGTAAAGGAAGTTCTGCGCAAGTGTGTGTAGGGTTTTTACACCTAGTTTGGGTGAAGGCTTTGGTCGACAGTGACAAAGCAGGTAATAAAGGGGGTTTCCGCCTGAAAGGTGAAGGCGGGCGCTACCAGGAGAAGAATAGTGTGATTCTACCACCAGAGAGCGAAGACGCGTCCTGTAGTCGCAACGCGTGGGAAGCCGATGTGTTTTCGGCGAAGAAGTTTGGTACTTAAAGTGCGGACATTTGAAGATCAGGTTTCCTGGAAGAGAAACTTTGGGGGCAGCTGATCGACAACAGTGCTGAACTTTCAGTGAGTCTTTCCTAGGAAAGAAACATTCAATTTTTATCCAAAAACTTTGGACTGAATAAGTTTCTTGGTTGCTTGATGCATGTGATTGCATTGTAGCACGTGTTGTTGTTTGTGTCCATTGTTTCAAGTGTATCTGGTTGTATTGTGTACCCGTTGTTAAATTGGTGAAATATTGTGCTGAACTATTGCCGAGTGTGCATATTTGTGTATCGTTTGATCTGCCATATTTGAGAATATAATTTTCTTTTGTTTATCAACTCTCGGCTCTTACTCGTTCTTTGGACCACAGCCGGGGTCTGAAGGCGCGTTGAATAAGACCACTTCTAAATTGTCCTTGCTTTCACGGTGCAGTTAAGGGGACGGTGCTTCAGCTCTTGAAATTAGTCCGGTGATTGCCTCCCTAATTAACGGGACCTGTGTCAACTGTTCCCATCGGCTTTGTCAGCCGTCTGGGAACTCGTGAAGGACATTCGTATGATGTTGGTGTACTGAAAACGACATGGCAACTGTCACTTCCATAGTAAATATAATTTTCTATTTGAGTAATGTACAAGCGAAGGAGGTGCGATACTGAGGTCTATGGTGGAGTAAGTTTTGTTGGCAAAGTTAAAATATGTTGTCTTTCTTATTTAACAGACAGGCTCCGGAAGAGAACGACTTCCTGCGTTGCAGCGGGAATCACCCCACACACCGCTATGAGCATTGAGGTCCCGAAGCACCAGATAAGGTTCAGGTAGTTCATCTATTAAGGAATGGAATTCTCATTTTTCAAAACGGTGGTCTGGAGGTATGTATAGAGAGCAGATGAGGACGAGTTTGTTGAAAAGAACTGCTCGAACAGCCACTGCCCCTAGGGTTGTTTGTAGTGGTAATTGTGTGCATGCTACTCTTTGATTAACAATAATGGCTACATTGCCAAATGACGCGGCAGCATCATCTTTGTCCTTTCGATTGATCATTGATTGATTGATATGTGGGGATAACGTCCCGAAACCACCATATGAATATGAGAGACGCCGTAGTGGAGGACTCCGGAAATTTCGACCTCCTGGGGTTCTTTAACGTGCACCCAAATCTGAGCACACGGGCCCACAACATTTCCGCCTCCATCGGAAACGCAGGCGCCACAGCCGGGATTCAATCCCGTGACCTGCGGGTCAGCAGCCGAGTACCTTAGTCACTAAACCACCGCGGCGGGGCCATCTATGTCCTATCGGAATAGAACATACTGACTGAAATAATTCATGTATTTAGATATAAATGTGTTTCCTGCACACACAGCAGTTTTACCGAAAGTTTGTATAAAAACTCTTGGACATCGTCGAGGTTTCTAAGCAGTCGTCTGACGTTCGGATGTATAATTTGCGTTGCCATATTGGGGGTAATGTAGTATTGTTTGTACAAAATAAGTGTCAATGCTCTTCAAGTAGAGCGTTATGACTCAAGTAACAAGGCGACCATCAGGCCCCGTTATCGGCTTGTCAATGAGTTGAGTTAGCCGCGGCAACTCTGAGAGCCGTGACCAAAACGATGGAATGTAAATAAAGGTCCTAGATGTAGGGCTGAACATTCAACTTTTAATATCTTGTTTTGAGATGTTCAGGAAGGATACTAGTTCAAAATGTCACAAGTATATGTTTTCTTGCGTCTTCCTCCTTATCACGCCTGATTTTTATTCTTTGTAATTGTGTTCTTCCAACCTTCGAGGAACTCACCTTTAGTCAGGCCAAGCAAGTGTTGATCGAACTGAACGCGTAGGGAACTTTTGAGGGAACGGTGTGGTGTAATTGAGACAGGGGTGTTTTCAAAATATTCTAGTTTCTAGAAGTTTTCATACGGGGCCTGACTTTTTACCTCGAGGAGGAGATCTCCACTAGCCATTCTTGTAGCCTGGTAACCTACACCAAGTGCAGTGGTGAGGCATTTGGAAAGAACAAAAGGCAAGTTTTTTCTAACTTTCTTTTCAGCAGTCTCACAGTGAATTACATGGTAGGCGCGAAAAGTATTTTTGGTTTAGAAAATAATTGAAAATATCTTCGGTGTGCCCTCTTTTTGAGAGGGAACGATTGTGCAGTGGAGAGAAAAAAGTAGAATCCATAAAATAGGTGTACGTTTGGCAGCCATACCAGCCGCCCACCACGGAGCCCAACACGGGGACATGACAGGTCTTCAAATTGTATGAGTCATGTCAACGTCAGCTGTACACAGCTACTATAATCAAATATATTGTGCCCAAGACAGAGCACGTACACAAGGATAACCCTTGCTGCCAAGAAGAATCGGAAGTAAACAGAAGAGAGAAGTAGACAGGGAAGATAAAACAGTGAGCGTTAAAGACAAGGTTGTAGGAGTTGTAGGGGAAAAAGATGGGAAAGGGCGGCCGCCAATTTCTCCTTGGTGGGTCAGCCCAGGGGTGCCGTCTACGTCAAGCCGGGGCCAAACAGGGGTGTTGCCTCTGCCGGGGGCCTTGATTGATATGTGGGGTACTTGATTAATATGTGGGTACTTAAAGGTCCTTTCACCCGGTGTCGACTCTACCCCCAGGATTTCCTTTTCTCCAGACGCAGAAAAGCCACGCACGGCGATGCGTGGGAGCGAGTCAAAACCCTCCCGTTGACTCGGGCTCGTGTTGTTGCCACGTACCGTACGCCTGCTTGCGCAGACGCCCCTGTGCGAGCACTCTCGGTTGTTTCGCTGGCTTTATATATACCAAATTCGGTATTACTTTACGTGAATGAATGACGAAGGTATATGCCTGGTATAAACAAGATAATAATGGCATGCGTTTTATGTAAAAAAACACAGGACTACATGCCACGCTCATGATGCGCTCGTGGGATTTTCGCTGGCTTCACATACATCAAATTTGGCATTAAGTGAGGTGAACGGAAGACGAAGGTAAATTGAACGTCCAAACATGACAATCTATAAACGCGTGTAATGTAAAACATGACTACGTGCTACGCTCATAGTGCGCTCGCAGCTGTTTTGCTAGCTTCAGATGTACGAAATTTGGTATTACGTAACGTGAATGGACGACGAACACTAATGCCAGCCGCAAACATAATAACCATGATAAGGAAGTAATTTCTGACATGACTTCCGTCCGCCTCGTAACGCTGTGCTGCTTTAAATGTAATAATTCAGCCTTCCTCATTCGTGCTTCGCATATCATCGATTCCCACTATACGTGCATGAGATCTATCGACTTTTTCTATACTACTTTTACTTGGCTTTTTTTATACACTTACACTTATACATATACGAGATAGATAGATATGTGGGGTTTAACGTCCCAACAGCACCATATGATTATGAGAGACGCTGTAGTGGAGGGCTCCGGAAATTTTGACTAACTGGGGTTCCTTAACGTGCACCAAAATCTGAGCACACGGGGCTCCAACTTTTCCGCCTCCGTCGGAAATGCAGCCGCCGCCGCCGGGATTCAATCCCACAACCTGCGGATCAGCAGCCGAGTACCTTAGCCACTGGACCACCGCGGCGGGGCTATACGAGATACGACGGTGGCGATAAACGCCGTTGGCAAAAAGCAGCTGAAAATGTCCATATCAGTGATAGCGCAATAAAAACATCAGAGCTTGAAACCCCGAATGGCTTCCAGGAGTTAAACGAAATGAACGTTAGTCTTATTAATGCACCTATGACATTTGAACGTACGGTTGGCCCGTTGCTACGTGGTCTCAAACGGAAGGCTTGGCTATGCTGCTCAGATAAGGTTGTAGCCACTTGATTAGCAATTCCTCCTCATCTGGAATGCTTGCCTAAAGTTTTGACGTGTCTTGTGGGCTCTAGTCTACAGCGCGGCACAAGAGATTGATTTTTCACCAGTGTCGCCACCAACGTCCTCGGTCACGCCAGGATCAAGGGCGCAATGCAGCCTGACTCAGGATAAACTGCCGTGGTTATTTGCTTTTCTTTGCCTCATAAACCTAAATATCTGGGAAATTTCATTGTTCTCGCCTCTTTTTTTTACTGATGCATACAGAATTCAGAATTTTGCCTCGTAACCTGGTCCTCTACACCAGCTACTTTTTTTAATATACTCTCTCAATGCACTCAAAAATGTGAATCGGCGTATGACCTGTAGTAACATGCTCTGATAACAAGCCCTGTATTTTACCAACCTCAGAAGAACGCGCGAACTCTACGGATCACAGATGCTAGCTGTCGCCGCCGCTTAGTTGTCATTATGTGATGCGACATTTCTTCACCAACGAATAACTAGTTGCATCCACCAGCCGGTATTACAACCTCACGACAAGAACCACACAATCATCGTCTTTTACACGTGCTTTCAAATATTAGCAGCTAGACAGTCACGTGCTGGGCTAATCTGACGATCAGCGTTGGGTGCTCACTCTACCGCGCTCTTTTCATCGTCACCTCTGTAGAGTGAATGAACTGATTGGAAGTCATCCGAGTTTTGATAAAGCCAACGCTGGCATTCAATGTGACTTTCATTGACCTGGTATTACTACTAGCGAAGCCAAGTACGTGGGCCCTGTGCTACCTGCCAGAGACAAAAACTTGCAGCATCTGCACCCACCAGAAAATTGTAAGCCTAATCTGTGCCACACAATGCCATTTTATGTTGTTGGCATATACTCCTTTTAGTGACGGGCGTTGGTAACCGATTGATCGTGACATCCATTGATAGTTTGACTCTCTAGACTGAGAGAGCTTCTATGATTACTGGTCCTGCTTCTGTGGCATATAATTTCGCTCTTAAAGACAATATACAGCGCCGTGGTGCTCCACGTATATAGAGAAGTGACTATGAAAAGGCAATCTTCTCGCAACTAGCGAGCTGCTTCCAGCACCGCCGCCCACAAGCCATACTCTAGTCACCATCTTCAAGCTAATGATCTAACCGAGCAATTTCATCACACACTTGCAGACACTTTCGCTGCCAATGTTCAACCAGACCATGAAATTTGGTGGGTTGTTATGATTTGTTATAGTCGCCTATAGGCAACCGGTTTGACTGACAATTGAATTTTCGCTGTTTTATTTCGTTGACGGACGTTTATTTTTTTAGCTACAACCTAAATTCATCGTTACGCACTTACGTTAAACACGGCTCATGTCTCGTCAGTGTAGCCAGCGTGCGTGCTTAAATACAAAAGGCAGACAACAAGACAGATTGTGCAGATTATTTCAGCATACTATAACGTTGGGCAAGTGGGTGCGTAGGTGAATACAAGAATTTCGGAACAAACTGAGACCAAGAAACACAACGTACACAGTTGCACTCAATGTCAAATGCGGAGCTTTTAAATGTGACCCTCAAATATGAAGTGAACGTATCAATAAATGGGAAGGCTAACGATAATTAAAAATTGTTTTCGCTTATTAAAAAAAGTCCCATATTAAAAGTTGCCATTAAATAAAACTCTTTTTTTGTTTTAGATCGCGAAAAAACTATTGTTGAGATATTTTTTATTTACTCAAAAATAAGCTTGAAATTCCTTATTGGCGAGACTGAGAACCTCCAATGAGAGAGCGATCGTATCAACTATTCAGATGATAGCCGTCGATCGGGAATCCGGGAAAAATTGCTTACTTAGGAAAATTCAATTATAATACTTACCATTTATTAAGGCTTGTTATTTATTTTAGACTAAGGTAAAAATGTAGATTGCGATGAGAGCACCATGTTGTGTATAATTTGTCTTTTTGTGGACTAAAATTAACGTCATTTCAAATTATTGGTTTATCCTGCATAGAATTTGATTTGATTGATATGTGGGGTTTAACGTCCCAAAACCACTATATGATTATGAGAGACGCCGTAGTGGAGGGCTCCGGAAATTTCGACCACCTGGGGTTCTTTAACGTGCGCCCAAATCTGAGCACACGGGCCTACAACATTTCTGCCTCCATCGGAAATGCAGCCGCCCCAGCCGGGATTCGAACCCACGACCTGCGGGTCAGCAGCCGAGTGCCTTAGCCACTAGACCACCGCGGTGGGGCGTGCATAGAATTAAAAAAAATAATTGTGCGAAAATATTTCTGTCTCGCATTATACCTGCCATGGAGTTTCAGTGACATGGGAAGGCTGCCACGGAAATGATGTATATCTTCGCCCTGAAGTATTCTATGAAGGTGATCTTTCAAGCAAAAAAGCCAACATGAGTAATGGTTGTCTGTGAGCACGACAGCTGGACGACACTATACGACGGAAACTTCCCTAGAGCACATATAATGGCTAGAGACTATTTTTTAATCATAATCGTGGAGTTCGGCTTCGGTGAGCACATGGCATGTATGAGAGAGGATGTGCGCCTCAAATCAAGGTTCGCGCGGAAACCAAGATTATTTGCGCCCATGTGTATATATATATTTATATATATATATACACGGTTGCCTCGGCGGAAGGGTACCAACGACGTAGTGGTAATGCAGATGTTTGTTGTTTTGTGAGGGCCATTTTATGGCCAAATAACGCCAGTTGATGAAACAACATATGAGCACAATGATTATGACAGTGGTGGTGTAAAGGCCTTAAACTTGCTCGCGCTGAGGCGGGTAAAAACAAACAAGTATTAAAACCATGACCGTGACATGAAATGTGTGTACTTCGAACAGCTGGCGAAAGTTCATGATGATAAAACCTTGATGGATATATATGGCGTTAGCACCAGTGCATGTTGAGAGGTCGTGCTGCGAAATGCCCGGGTATACTACCTGAAAAGGATGGTCGTCTTTCAAAAAAAGCCAACAATGATTTATGAGGGAAAACTGGTTCTATACCGACGAACATTGCAGGGTCGAGTGATATCTGTTGTCGGTAAGGTTGTGGAAAGTGTTGGCTTCCTAGCGTGTCTAGTTTTTCTTCGCACTGTGTTAAATTATAAAGCACGATGGGTGCTGCTTCACATAATGGGTCGCAACCAGACAAAATGAATGATCGTGTAGTGTGTGTATGTCCTGTTCTCAGCCTTGTAAGTGTCACATCGGTGTGGGTTGATTTTGATACTGGCGGGAAATGACGAAGATGTGGCTTGATAGCAGGCAGTTTATTATCTGTGTGTCTATTTTACGTGCTATGCCAATAGCCCTGGTACTTTTTTATTGATTAATTTATATGTAGAGCTTAACGTCCCAAAATAACCATATGATTATGAGAGACGCCATAGTGAAGGGCTCCGGAAATTTCGAAAACATGGGTTCTTTAACGTGCACCCAAATCTGAGCAGATGGGCCTACAACATCTCCGCCTCCATCGGAAATGCAGCCGCCGCAGCCGGGTTTCGATCCCGTGAGTATATGATACTCCTTGAATTCGATCTCCACGCCACCAGATGACGCCACAGCGCCATCTTAGTCCTTCCAGAATATGACAGCGACGCAGTGTAGAAGGTGATGCGACAAGGCTCCAAAATGGAGTGAATGCATCATCGCATTAGGATGGCCATTTTGTGAAGTGCAAACTGCTGCGGAAGAGGTCCATCAAACGTGCTTTGGTGAAGGCACATTCAAGAAGGAAATCTGTAAAAATAGGAACAAAATCGAGGAAGTTATGGATTCATTAGTGTCCTCAGTTTATAGATCCCGACAAGGTACTGTGCTCAACTTATCTAGAAGGTGACTATGTTGGGGAACAATTTGACCAAAATAGGAAGTGAAGAATGATAAAGCTTCGTTAAATTCAAGTGTAGACTAGAATGCTTCCAAGTGAGTGAGCAATATTTCACAGTTTCAAAGATGCTTTGACAAGACCCGTAAAACTATAATAATAGCGCCCAGATACCACTGAAATATAACAATAATCGTATGGGCCTCGCAACCCAGAACCACGATAAGATTGTGTGAGACGCCGTAGTAAAAGGCTCCGGAAATTTCTGTTACCTCAGGTTCTTTAACGTGCACTGACATCGCACAGTAAACAGGCCTCTGCCATTTAGCCGCTATATAAATGCGACCACCACAGCCTAGAGTGAACCACCTTCAAGTCAGCAGCCAAGCGCCTACATGCCACAGACGTCTCTGTCATTTTATGCCACGGTTGATGTCGGTCGTACAATCGAAGGCAACAAGCGCATTGCACATCCCAAATGACTTGGGGATTAACTCGTACAAGCTCCCAGCCAATCTGCCAATAACCGGAGTGCAGATTTAAGGCGGGTAACTCGGCTCTCCTTTAGAAGTACAGGGCATTATATAAGCGAGGTAACGTGTTATCTTTGCGTGTTACCTCGTTGAGCACGTGATGGTCGACGGAAAACCCATATGAGTCGTCCTTTGGGGAGAAAGTTTTCAATGTCGGTGCATAAAGGTTGTGTAAGGTCCGAGAAGTGTGGCGAAAAAGGGGCTTGGGACACCAGCGCTATGAAGAGTCAGAGGTGCACTCTTTCAATGGTGGCCCTGGAAAACAGAGTTACCACATGCTACTGAGCTATTACCCTGTTCAGTTCACTGTACTCACGCACGGTCATATTGTCGGTCATGCTAGTTTTTCACGGTAATATGCAGTTGTGTCAAGTGATTTAAAACGGCTGCGTTTATATTCCAGGAGCACCTTTTTACACGTAAGAGTAGATTTTGTGAACACGCGCATGTTACATAAAAGTTTTATGCACACATATTTTTTTGCCAAAGCTCTGGCTCAGGAGGACTAAGGCCATGAGCGTCATTTGAAAATGACATCTGTTCTTATCGTGTGACAGCACGCAGATAAATTGAGATTATGTCCAATTTTTCGATTATATGTTGACGATATTATGTTTGCTGAGTGGCAGGGGTATACCAAGCAAGTAATGATCATAAGCCCCCAAAACGTAGCGTGATTTTATCGAAGCCAGCTTTCGCGAACCTTATTGAATTTTATCATTCCTGGAATTATATCTATTTACCTGTAAGAAATATGTTTAATTAAAATGGAAATTTTAAAATGGCCCAGAAAATTTTGTGTAGAAAAATTACGCGTAACTGGGAAAAAAGCGCATAGCTACCTAACAGCGACATAGTCTTTATTCAAATAAAGGCGCATTTGTCAGTGCAACGTTGCTTGTTGATTACCCGAACTTATGTGTAGCTCCAAACTCTGCGTATTGAAGGTATTAACAAGTACGGTATTGGGAAATGTGATCATCATGACAATATTTACAATTTCCGAAAAAAGTCATAGTTTTTCCGAAAGGGCGAAGCAATCAATGCGATAACAGCATATTCGAATGTTTTATTATAAAAGGCTTGCATTTTTAGGAGCAATACAAATTGCACTAACATGCGCTTGCTAAGTAACCAAGTTTTCTGCGGCATGGCTGCAGTAGATGACCACAACAAGGCTTGTACATAGTGACGGCGTTGATAAGAAGCGTCTCCCATGGGCAGCGCATGCTGGTACTAAGGAGTATACGTCTCTGTCACCGCTGGTAGCTGTCTGGTATGTGTAGAGCGCATCTATATGTGGACAGCCACTCCAGGTACACCTTTGGCATTTTGGCACTGTTTTTGTTTTGTGCTGAGAGCACAGCTCGTAGAACCTGTGCTCTACGTAGCAAAGAAAGTAGCCAAAAAGGCCGCACAACCTTTCGATCAGGCATTCATGTCGAGCAAGCTGATTGATACTCTCCAACGAGGCCTATGCAACTTACTGTCAGCTTTTATTTAGGCTGTCAAAGCCAGCGAAAAGTGAAAATGCTGTGTTGACTGGATTCTGCTTTGAGCTTGCGAAGTGACAGTTTGCGCGAACTCGCAGCCATAGTGTGTCGCTGAACCATTTTCTCCTGCGATGACATTCCTTGAGTTTAAACGTCAAATTTACGCAGCCATTATTTCCATTGTTAGTACTGGGAAGAGTGGAGCAATCACTTCAAAGACTAAATCGTTTGTATTCCTAGCAATCACAAACTTTTTCTGAGCCCTTTTGGCCTTGGCGGTTCAATCGACAATAATACGCATTTCCTATAACACCTCGTAAATGAAACCAAGACTGCTAATTCTTGGGAAACATTTCTTCAATGATCCCTTCTCATACTGACAAAAGTATGACATGAGTGTGAAGCTGAGGGCAACACGCACACAAAAAGCTTGATGGAAGTATTTAATTAAACTGAGGTGTGTAAGCCCAATTTTCGGAACGGCCTACCAAGGATGCTTCAATGTGTATAAGTAAGACATCGGTTCCCATTTTGTGTACTTTAGTAACAGGAAAAGAGAACCTAACTTTCTCAATTCACAACCATGAGAACCGGGTGACCTGATGTGATACTACATTCATTATTTCACAAATACTTGCACCACTGGCACACTTTTCGTTTATGGCCTACAGATATCCTAACCATTGAAAAATACGAACAAAAGTGTATCCGACCACAATAAATATCTAGGACTAAAAGGGCTCATGTCATGGCTCTTGATCTTCATTAAAAGACGTCCATCAACGCACCTTATTGCTTAGTTACATGCCTTATTTATTTCTTGAACCATGCCTATCAATGCACATTTTCTGCAAATGTTCACTCTATTTCCTTCAATACGGTTATTTTTAAGTAATCGTTTTGTCCTCTTTATTTTACAGCATTAGATGAGAAGATCAATCCCTTTATTGATGAAGGTGAGCGTGCTCATTTATCCTTATCACTAGCTGATTGGAACACTGAGAAAGCTATGGGGCTGCTCAGCCAGTAAAGAGAGCAAACAAAACTTGTAATAATCCACGTTGCATCATCTGCTCGGTGTCCCCGTAGCCGTAACGTGTGGGGCGAGCAGAGCGAGTACACGACAGCGACCAACTCTCTTAGCGTTAACCAACAACGGCGACGCCAAAAAAAAAACAAAAAACACGCGCTGGGCGATTAAAGTGAGCGTACGGTAGCAACCATAGTTGGACAGCAACGGTGACCGTGGAAAAACAAAGAATCAAACTAAAAAAACAAAAACATGGCGACATCTGTTCAGGTTGGTTGCTTGCACCTCGAAAGAATGAAGATGTAGTCATAAGCTGTGGGACTGTTAAGTTCTTAATCGACGCTTGTGCTTGCTTTATATTTGTGCTCTGGTACTTCAATAGCGATGCATTGAAGTCTAATATACAGGATCGATTGATATGTAGGGTTTAACGTTCAAGAACCATCATATGATTATGAGAGACGCCGTGGTGAAGGGCTCCGGAAATTTCGACCACCTGGCTAATTTACATGCAGTGTTTCCAAGAGTCATACAAAATTCTTGGGGACAAGGCTTTGCAGGCGTGGTTGTACATTTTTTTATTTTTATTTATAACATACTGCAGACCAGAATTCGGTCCTTGCAGGAAGGGCACTCATAGTACGCTAAAAAATACAATACCAAAATATCAATACAGTTAGTACAAGATATGCGCAAATATTTACACTCAACTTAGTAGAGGCACTCAGACTGCATTCTGTTAAAAAATGCAATAGTCTGGTTACATCAGAAGTAAGTAAAATGAAGTAAAACATACAAAATGGAAACACAACACCTAACGTGGGCGTTGTGGTAACTTAAAGGTCATTCATTTCATGCCTAGAGTTCCGCTCCGACACTGTCCTGGGAAAAAATGAGTGTTTGTAAATATCTGGCCTAGCGAAATGAGGGCTTTAAGCATGTGTGTGATCGTGACGTGTACGCCTTGTGGACAGAGGTGTTACATATAATGCGGCGGGGTCGATGGATAATTCGCGTTTTATGAGTGATTGTAGGAAATGGAGGCGGACAATCTGCCTACGCGTTTCGAGGAGGGGGATGTCATTTTTTTGTCATCAGCTGTGTGGGGGAATCGGTGTGCTTGAACTTAGAGTAAATGAAGCGAATTGCTTTTCTCTTGACTTTCTATATTATTTTAATGTTGTGTTTAGTGTAGGGATCCCATGTAATGCAAGCATACTCTAACTTTGGTGTAATGAAAGTAATGTAACTCAGTAGTTTAATGTAGGCGGGTGAATTTTTAGGCTTGTGTTTCAGGAAACATATTTACGGAAAGCTGAGGAACATATAATACTAATATTTAAATTCCACGAAAGGTTTCTTGAAAATGTTACTTTCAGATATTTGAAGTTTTCAACTTCTTTTAGCGGTGAGGTGGTCAGTGTGTAGGTGTATTTAACGGGCTTTTTTTCCTTGTGATAGGAAGACAGACAGTTTTTTCTTTGTTTAAAGACATGCCTGATCTGACACACCATGCCTGTATGTTATGCAAACTAATCTCGAGGTCGGTTTGGTTATGCACTGTAGTTATTTCCTGATATAAAACGCAATCGTCTGCAATTATTCTGATTTGTGTGCCAGGTGTAACAACGTTGACAATGTTATTTATATAGACCAAAAACAACAATGGCCCCAGGACGCTACCCTGGGGTAATCCGGATGTCACTGGAAGACAGCTCGAGTCGTTGCCCTCAATAGTCACAAACTGCACGCGATCCGAAAGATAAGCTGCTCTCCAGGATACTATAATGCTAGGAAGATTGTAATCTCTGAGTTTTTGTATAAGTTTACAGTGAACTACCCTGTCGAGCGCCTTGCTAAAGTATATAAAAAGAGCGTCGATTTGTCAATTATTATCCAATGTTCTTGCAAAATTATTAATTACAGTTAACAGTTGTGTCGTAGTGGAGTAGCCTTTCTTAAAGCCATGCTGGCAGTTCGTTAACACTGAACTTCTGTCTAAAAATTTGATCATCTGGTTGGCAATGATATGCTGAATTAGTTTACAGCAGGGTGAAGTTGAAGATATCGGTCGACAATTTCTACAGATAAACGATTGCCCTTTTTAAAATTTGGCACTACCCGAGCTGTCCTCCAGTCTTTGGGTATCTGAGTAGACAACAAAGAAGCTCTGAACAGTATAAAAAGAAATCTACCGATACATTCCGCATGGCGCTTAAGAACCATAATTAGGATACCATCTGGGCCCCATGATTTCGTTGTCTTCAAGTTTAAAAGCGTTGACACAATACCATTGTATGAAATAAAGTCCACTTCGTGCGGCTCAAATACAGTAGAATTAAACACGTTACCCAAACCTGTCCCTAATAATTCTGTCTGTAAATTCTGTCTCTAATAACGAAACATGTCTTATACTTTTCACTCAGCATTAGTAACAAGGACTATACGTATCGGGTACTTTCCCTCAGTGTTAGTAATTGGGAGAAAGCATGCCTGATCCTTTGCTTTCAGTTTTAGTAATAAGGACAAAAATACCTGATACTTTGCCTGCAGCGTTAGTAAATAATGAAATGTACCTGATACTTTGCCCTAGGTACTAGTGATAAGAACAAAACGTACGTGATACTTTTCTCTCAGCGTTAGTGTTAAAGACAGAACATGTTTAGTACTTTGCGCTCAGTGTTAGTAATAAGGACAAAACTGGCCTGATTCTTTGCTCTCAGTTTTAGTAATAAGGAGAAAACCTACCGGATAAGTTGCCCTAAGCGTTAGTAATAAGGACAAGACATGTCTGATACTTTGCGCTCAGCGTTGGCAGCTAGGACAAAGCATGCCTGATACTTTGCCCTCAGCGTTCATAATAAGGACATATCGTGGTTGATACTTTGCTCTCAGTGTTAATAATAAGTACGAAGCGCACCTGATACTTTGTCCTCAGCGTAATTAATGAGTATAAAATGTACCTGACGCTTTCTGTCAGCGTCAGTAATAAGAACCAAACATGACTGATATTTTGCCCTTAGTGTTAATAATAGAGACAAGATGCACCTGTCACTTTTCTCTCAGTGTTAGTGATAAGGACAAAACGCCTTATAATTTGCCCTCAGCGTTATAATAAGAACAAAACTTGTCTGATACTTTGCCCTCAGCAATTGTAGTAAGGACAAAACACCTAATTCTTTAGATTCAGTTTAATAATAAGGATAAAAATTTCCAGATACTTTGCCCCCAGCGTTCGTAATAAGAACAAAACATACTTGATACTTTGCCCTCAGCTTTACTAATAATTACATAACGTGCCTGATGCACTGCCGTTAGCGTTAGCCCCGCCGCGGTGGTCTAGTGGCTGAGGTACTCGGCTACTGACCCGCAGGTCGTGGGTTTGGATCCCGGCTGCGGCGGCTGCATTTTCGATGGAGGCGGAAACGTTGTAGGCACGTCTGCTTAGATTTGGGTGCCCGTTAAAGAACCCCGGGTGGTCTAAATTTCCGAAGCCCTCCACTACGGCGTCTCTCATAATTATATGGTGGTTTTGGGACGTTAAACCCCACAAATCAATCAATCAACTGTCAGCGTTAGTATTAAGAAAGAAACGCACCTGATACTTTGCCCTCAGTGTTAGTAATAAGAACATTGTATTTCTGGTACTCTGCCCTCACCCTTAGAATTACCGACAAAATGTACCTGATATTTTACCCTCAGCGTTAGTATTAGGGGCAGAACATGCTTAATAGTTGGTATATTGCAGAATTTGTTGTAAGTCAAAGATTAGCGGCTTTGTGAGAATTCCTAGATAAGATAATAACCTGATGAGAAATTGCCTGCAAATATATGATTCAAAGCCAAAATCTGCTGGTGTGCGCTTGAAGCGTTCCCTCACTGAAACTTATCTGTGGCCAAAACACGAATTTATTTCCTCGGGAAGGTAGAAAGTGTTCAGCAGTTATAGAAATCGCAGTTCCACATGTAACATAGTATCTTTTGTTTGTATTTATATAGTGTGTTGCAACGGACGAATATACAAAAGCCAACTCTTTAAATGGTTATGTCGAGTGCAAGTAATTATTTCATTAAGGAAATATTTGCATAACAAAACATGGTGAATAAAAAACCTGTTTTAGTACATTTACGTGGACATGAACATTAGAAAAGCAGATTTCCAACCAAACATTTGCAACGGAAGACACTTTGATCATGATTTATTCTTTTCGTAGCCAACAAATCTGCCGCTGCTGCACCGATGTCAAATCGGGACACAAACGGCATTTCAAAGCCTTCAGCCATCCTACAAAAAGGTGAGTAAGTCTTTCATTGTTGTAAAATAAGCATAACTGTTGTAGATGAGGCAAACGGCACAAGTTTTTTTGCACTGATCTTCATAATTAGTTTGGGTCCCAAAAGCACTCTCTACACGCATTCTATCACTAAATAAGGCAGTCGCATTACCTTCGCATGGCCTCTTTAAAGCGCAAGTAAGGTGTTAGCAATGTGCATCAGTGTGTTCCGTCGTTTTTGCAAAATGTCAACTCCAATGGAAACAGAATGCCACCAACAGAGAAAAACATTTGTTTTCAAGCAAAACTTTTTAAGGGATCGTTTTTATCATATTTATAGATACTATAAACTACAACAAACACACAATACTGCCAAGACTGCCGTAGTTTTTGGTATTTGTAATAATTATGATACAAACGTGAACAAAGTAAAGCGGAAGAACTTACCGCCAGCATGCAGAGAGTGAACCTGCAACCCTAAAGGTGTGTGTCAGAGGAACAATTAAAAGAGCGAATGAGAATGAGAGGCGGCAGAATTAGGGAAGGAAAGTAGCTGGTATTTAAAATACAGGAGTCACTACGTATGAGCTGCTACACTTGCGCCGCAAGAGCTACCCAGAGCCGCTTTGAAGACCAGCTCCGGCAATTTGGCGAGGTTAATGCATCGCAATGAAATTCGCTTGGTACGTTTTTTGCACGTTTCTGCCATTCATGCCAACTTACAGGCGTGAGAGATGCGTTGATTGTTTGGGAATAAGTTTAAAGATTTCCTCAAAACTCTCACCTGGCTTGCCAAAATCATTGGCAACACGGTCTGTGTGACGTCATGTTTGCCATGTGACGCAGCCGATGGTATCGCTACAGCATTTATTGTCCTGGCCACTAGGCGACAGCGGCGGTGCTTGTCACAGAAAAGCTTCCTCCTTCCTTGAGGGTGTTTGGCCGGCGCTTCGCTAGCTGCATTGTCTGGCTTCCACAATTTTCATATTCCGCACCGGGGGGACCAGTATACGACATTCCGTTCTTACCACATAGTAGATCAAGCGTAGGCAGTGCACTCAGGTTGTGTTTAAATTTCAGTATTGCAGCTTTTTGCTTATTAAAATTATTTTCAAATTTCTTGACCGATTTTGCTATTGGAATCGTGACAAGAGGTCTCAGTAACATAGAATTTCCATTATTTTGACATGGTGCGATAATCACCAGGGTTGGCCTTTAAGGAGCTAATGCCTAATTCAACACAGAGCCTAAAGAAACTGGACGTAGCCAGCAAGTTCAATGTAAATGACTAAGAGGAACTTCCGGTTCATGTTTACAGTGCTCTCCATCACGGACAAGCTCGCGCAAGTGAAACAGGATCAGCTCGCGCCTCTGAAGGCGTCTGTTTGAATGTCGTGGTATTCTCAACGCTCTTTACAGCTGAAATTGCGCCGTTCTTCTACTCTTACCACTTTCATCTACTGAGGTTGCAGTTGTCTAGCCCACACTCTTGAGTTGTCACAAACTGCATGACAGAGAGCATCCTGTGCTCTATCCCGGTGCACAAAAGCAGTGCTTGGACTCCGTGTGGTCACCGAATTCGAGTGCGTGGCCTTGTATAGTGGTAGAAACAAGGGACGCAGTCAAAGTCCTTGTCAAATGCACAGCCGAGCCGCAGAGAGTATGAAGAAACGGTCCATGTCGTACGGTACCTTAATATCAGCGGTAACTGAGCACACCACGAATGGAAAGAGCTTTCCAGTCGCGAAAAGGTTTTACAGAGCTCGTCAATATTGACTGAGAACAGCACCAGGTTGTATGACAGATGACAGTGGCGCTGCTATAATAAAATCTTGCAGTGTGAAAATGCCAAAGATTGAAAATGCCAATCGCCATTAGCGAAATAATGACGTGGTCAGGCTCGTGCACAGGAAGATGGTGCTAAATTACGCCGTAGATGTTTCGCGCTCGGGGACAGTGATTGGGAACTCGAATTACGCTCATGAAAAGAGGCTGATCGTTTACGAAGAGCCACGCTTTTATGTCTTCACGCTTTCTGGACAATTAGTGGCGCAACGAATGACGGGGCTTAGTTTGCCGCTGCTCTTTAACCTCGGAAAGCTAGGGTAAAAAATAATCATAGGAAAAATCTAATATCTCGTTTATTTGCTGTTGATATACAACAGAACACATTTAGAACAAGTTGCAGTGATAGAGAGGTCACATATAAAAACTACAATAAGTATCTCAGAAAATACAGTGACCTTTTCTGCAAAAAAAACATAACGGTGCGTCCATGTCACACTTCAACACCTATAATAATAAAAAACACAATTTCTTTCCTTGTGAGGCAAAGTGTGATGCCACGTTTGGAACGAATGATGGAACCAAGCTTATTCTTACTTACCGCACAGTTCCTGTGGCGTAGCCGCTGCTTTGTGACCAGTAGGTAATGCCCAACGCCATCTTTCCTGACGTCCACATTAGGCTTCCTTAGAATAAGTTTAGTACTTGCCATTTTCAAATTATGAACATTTTTTTATGGTAGCAAGGTGCCGCTAGTTTCATGGCTGATACCCCATGGTGGGTTGCGCCAGGGTAAAGGGGCAATCAATAAAACAATCTACTCTATTTAGAGATCACGTGATGGCAAGCTCAATGGGCGTCTTTTTTTTTGTCTTCCAATACTGCATCAGGCACTTTGGCTGCACAGCGATCAACACATGCAGCTTGATTGGCTTAGAGTGCGCATTTAAGTAACGCCCGCTGTATCAAATATGCTACGGGGCAAATTACCTCGACATAGTTGAGTCCCAAGCTCTATATGGCACATCCAAGAAAATTATATCTAGAGATCACGTAACGTATGGAGCTAAATTATTCAGAAAAGGTTTCATAAAACAAACGCCATAATTAGATTTTCCAGTTTAGAACATGCGAGGTTGAATTCCATCACGTGCGGTTCTCGAGGCTGTCATTTGCGATAGTGTGTTACCAGAGCAACACCCTTCAGCTTTGCCTTGGCGCCACCGACCAGGTTTAATACTTTCAGTTTCGGTTTATAGCAGCGGGCATTGCTATAAATTTGACGTACCAAATATTATACGCTGGAAGTTTTGGGGCTATTTAAGAATGCGCCCGAGCAGACGCTCCCCTCTAGTGACGCTATAAGCCAGCTTAGGAGATCCTGTTTTTTGTCTGAATGGTGTGCGCTTGAATAAATACACACCGCTCAAAGAACGCAGACAGAAGAAGACGATAACAACGACATGGGTGGCACTAGCAACTGAAGTTAAAGCAACAGTCTTAGATGTCGCATAAAATGCCAAAGGTGGCTTTCGGAGTCGGCGCTGATGATGCAGAGAGTCATCTCCCCGTGATGGCATCACCATACGACGTTATCATGAGGATACAGTTGTCTAAATTGTGTTACGTTATTGTGGCATCAATGCGACGTCACAGGACGTGACGTGGCATCACTGCTCTGTCAAAAGCGGGCTATTCCCGGAGGCACGGCAAGGCCTGATGCGGTGCATGTGGTCTTGTCTTGTGCTGCATGCGGTTTTGTGGTGAATCCAGATACGGAGCTTCTTTTTAGGAAGCTCTCTTCCTGGGTGGATCACAATATCTCGTTAGATTTTGAAGATGTCGAAGGAGGCGCGGGTTGTTTTATACATAGAATGGCTCGAGGCGTGCGAAAGTAAGCATCAAGGCATCCTATATACATCTTAGAAGAGAGAAAGTGGCTTTTCGCTTTCGCATCAAGGTGGATGATTGAGGAAACCTATGAGTTTTCATCTCTCTGTTCATTTAGCGGTCAATGAGCATTCAAACAATTTGCATGAGTCATCGTTCTCTTCAGTAAAGGATTTTTCTGAGTAATAATTCCTGTGCAGATCAGCATTATCGTCTAGATATTTTAGTGTTTTTATCGTCGCAAGTAATCTTGAACATGTTACGTGAAGAAGTTTAAAATTGCACTTCCCCGACGAATACTTTGTTCAAATATATTCTGGAATTATTTGTGGAGATCATAAAATTGTGCTTGACAGTCACACAAGTTATTGGTGCTGCCAAAGAAGTCTTCTTTTGTGTTACGGTGCTGAAGTGCTCAAGACAACCACGTTATAAAATAACTGTTAGAAAACGTTATACTGCGTGGTAAAGTATATGCCAATATAGAATAGGTCACGCCAAGTGGTGTTCACAGCAGAAAGTGCAATGCAACGGTCTAGAACCATCAAATAATTGAGTAGTGGAAAGCTGCTGCTTCCCGACCTAGTTTTTAACCTCTTCTCTGTGTTAACGAGGCTTCGTATGAAGTCTTAAAAGACAATATTCCCACACTCCTGTCTAAACACTTGCTAATAAATGCTACTTTTGCAGCTTCCCCACAGAAAGAAGCTTGCAGAGTTTGCGAGACTGAAGGTGAGGCAGTCTCTTTTTTTTTTGGTGGGTGGAACGAACTAACTAACTAATGACTGCCTAATCCTATCCACAGTACAAATAGTCCGGACTTGTCGGAAAGAGAAAGCTCAAGGTCCAATAAGCAGAAATTATAGCAAATGCTAAAATACCGTAGAAAAAATAGGGACCTGAAAAAAAGGGATGCTGAATGCAAAAAATAGGAAATACGCTGAACTGAAATAAATTATTATAAAATGATGCTTCATTTAAAATGAGCTTAATAATAGGAGTGTTTAATACGAAGATACCAATAACACCGCCATGAGTGCATTCATCTGATGCAATGAACATTGTTTTTCTACTGTAATGTGCATTGTTTCCAATAATATCGCGTCTATCTACCTACAAATGCTGCAGAATGCGTCAACCCAATGTAATTATAGCAATATATTTTTTTCTAATGATCAGTACTACGGGTCATCCTTGCTTGGTGAATTGCAGTATCATAGCGCTAGCGTTCGAGAATACAAGCTGAAAAACTAAAGCCACGAACGTATTTCGGCAAGTGCGCGTTCTCCCTTGTTTACAAAACTCGGCATACAACGCTTATGACCCGTTCAGCCTATACTCCTGGCAAGGAATAGCCTTGATATGTGTACATTTCCGCATGATCCGTGTGTAATGCTGCTGGTGCAGTTACTATACTCCTTATTTCAGCAATACAATTGTTTTCTAGCCCAAAAGTTAACCGGGAAAGAAACGTTAACGTTTACACAGCTTACGAGAGAAAATTCGACAGATTCACGGCGTGCTGTATCGCGCTTGCGCGGCACCTTAATGGTGCGATAGTATTTGCGCCCTTTGCACCGGTCCCACGGACCGTTTTGCTTGTGTCGGAGCTCTAGGCGGGCGAGCTACTCTTCTTACGTGAGGGAGTCTCAGCTACACAATGGTATGTAAATCAAAGCACAAGAAGCATCACGCAGTTTTCGCAATCATTCGTATTTTCTGCCCTTTGGTGCTTCTTCGGCGGCCGCCTATCTACCTACAATTGGACTACACGCGTCCGGCGCATACTGAGCTTAAATAGCAATTAATAATAGAAGCGCTACCGCAATCTATACGTGACGAGAAAAATGGGGCGCGGCAACCAGTGGGAATTGCCACTGCCGAGTTTCATGAAACGTACGAAAAATGCGTCCATTGTGGCGAGCACTCAAGGAGTGTTTGTGAGTAAACACTTTATCATAAAGCCAGACATACAAGGTGCCGCATATTGTTGTTGTACACGTCGTTTATTACGTGCATACGTTCGGCTCGAGACTGTTCATATACACCAATGCTTGAACAGCTTAATTGTTGACTCCTACCCTAGAAGGACGCGGCATAAGTGCCTAATGGCAGAGCGTTTTATTTTACGGGTGTTGTACTGACGTTATACGGGTGTAGTATACTGTCAACGGACATATAGAACGCTAAAAATTTGTTCAGCCTCTTATTTTGCATTCCTACTTTCGTTTAGGTGACAAAGTTCTTATATTACTCAGTATGCCTCCCAGTTTTTATGTTAAGCCTTAATTGACAACATGCACATGAATTATTTTTTCATTTTATTTTTCCACAACCCCCAAGTAGCAATTGCCTCGCTTGCGTGCTGTTCGATGTTGTACAAATATTATGTGTGACGTTGCGCAGAGTTTTTCAGTTGATGCTAAGAAATCAAGCAAGAAATGCATAAAACATTTTTTTAAATCACAACATTCAGAACAGCGTCTACGCCGTCTGCTGAGTCTAACAAAGTCACCGTGCAATGACTTCTACGAGTTCGTTTGTGGCCGCATGGAGCGCGAGTTGAAGGCATCCGCGTCCTGGTCCCCGGTTGATCAGCGAACTTTGATTGCTGATGGTCTGGAGCGGCGGATGCTACTTTTTCTTGAAGGTAAGTTCAAGGGAGATGCCAGCAACCTTTTCATCAAGAAAAGCACTCGAGCATGTCTCGTCACACGCTGTGTTGATTTCCAAATACCTAAGCCATTGGAGCGCAGTATAGTTCCTCACACACATCGAATGTTGCAGAAGGAATTCTATATCTTTTCATTTTTCTTCACACTTTACGTTAAAGGCATAAAAATACTACTCGGATAGAATGAAATATATTTTACCTTCAGATATATAAGTAATGTCACTTTACAACAACACGTGGACCACTGTCCGAAATGGCTTGAGAGATGCCTCTTTTGTTTTCTTTTACGACGAATAAGATTGTCTGCGTGGACGCATAGTTGTGCCTGACGCCAGAGAGACCACCAGAGATAGAGAGAGATTTAGTTGATTCCACCTTGCCGAGCGATTAGAAATTTTTACTTTCACTGGCTCGACGATGACCACCGCAACGTGTGGCTGTACGTCGAACATGATGAATGCTCACTCAGTTCCCAGATTGGTGTCAAGGCAACAAAAGTGCTCGACAGTACTGTAGGGCTATGCAAGATATCAAGGTAAAGCATAAGTTCACAACAACAGATGTTCGACGTTATGACAAAATTGTTGAACAAGGAGTTTTTACTAAAGCCCACTTTTGGACCAGTGATCTGCTCTTCGTCCACACAGTGAATGCCTTCCTTCGACAGGGTTTCTCTTGGCTTTCCTTGCTGTCCTGAAACCTCAAAAGTGAACTAAAACAGAGAGAGAAAGAGAAAGAGACAGCGATAGAGTGAGAAAGAGTGTAAAGGCCATAAATGCACATAACGTGCTGATGCCGTAATGACATCCTGAATATCGAAGCTGCAACACACATTTTTCGCGTGCACCTAAAATTTCCAGCATACATTCAACTTGCTGTAATGTGCGCTTAATATAGAGTTGATTTGTTGCCGCTACTGCACAAGCGCAGGCTCTACAGCTTTTTCTGCGTCTCCGTGTTGCAATTGGAGTTGAGTATAGCTTGGTTTTCTTAGTTTTATTGAATTAAGCTGAACTGCCGTGCAGTTTCCTGGCACGTTTTATATAGTCGTTCTTGTTTTCTTTCGCCTGTCCGGAAATCATGATGTGATTCCTCCGTAAAGTGAAGTGACAGTTCGCATGCGTTCGGGCAAACAGTACAAACAAAAATAAAACTGTCTGCCACTTCCAATTTCTCTATTTTCAATACCCTCCATACCCCCTCCCCTTAGCCTCTGAAAGTTTACTCACCCAACAAATTGGATTCTTGGGGAAACCCCTGCATGTGGTTGGTGGCAAACTAATAATGGCAAAGCCAACGGTTAAGACAACCTAAATTCAGCGTTGTGGCCGTCAGTCAGCCTGTCTCTTGCGGCGTCCAGACCGTGTGCAGTTCTCCCTGCAGGTAAATGTTGCAAATACTGTTCACAGCTAGGAAACGCAGCGTCTGACTTTTCCAGACTGCTCAACGATATGGTCCTGAAGGTGGTGCCACACCTGGTGGCTGTGCTGGCAAATAGATATGTGTGGTGTGGGGAACGGGAGGCGAGAGAGGTGGTAGTGCAAAATCTTATCGTGTTGCACGAGGAGCACGTCGCGCGTATATACTTCCAGCGGAAGCGTGTTTGGTTGGTCTATCGAAAGAGGAGCAATGCAGTTGGCCATTTGTTACCAATGTGGGCCGCGTGAGTGCACACTATGATTTGTATGGGTTTTGAAGGCATGGTTCGGGAACGCAAGGGACCAGGGAAAGGGGTGGCCACCCACTCAAACCGTGTAGTTGTATACTGCAGGCTTGAAAGCACTGCACAATGATACGAGACCTTCATCAAAGTGAAGAAGAGGAAAAAGATGTGACTGCGTTCCGCGCAAGGCCTTTTTCTGCGACCATCGATCATCCAGCCTGTACAATAAACATCCGTCACCTTAACATAAATGGTGGAGAGTGCTGGGTAGCATCTTGGAGAACTGAACATGTACGATGAAAATCATGTCCCCGGAGCTTAGCTGAAGCCGCAGATTCGCAAGACTTCCGCCGCTACCAGTCATCATAAACCACGACGGTGAAATTCAACAAGCTACGCCCAACACCCTTGGACACCATTACAAGGAACCACTCCCGTTCTCTGGGAAACCTGAAGAGGACGTCTAGGAATCGCTCAAGCAATATCGGCGCGTAAGTATTTATAGCCACTGGGACACTTCCGGCCAGAGCAACTACGTACCACCTTTCCTTGAGGCGACCGCGTATATGTGGTACAAAAAACCATGAGGAGAATTTCACTACGTGGGTGAACTTCGTCGACGAAATGAAGAAGTGTTTTGGACATCCGACCACAACAAAAAATGAAGTGTAGCAGACCCTGAGCCAACGTGGTAAAGTCTCTGGGCCGACGAGTACGATGTATCTGGAGGAAGTTTTCAAGCTGTGCAGGAGTGTGGACCCACTAATGACTGATGAGGATAAGGTCAGGCATCTTTTCAAGGCCAATGTGGAGAATATCTACTACTACCTTATAAGAAGGGATGACTTGCAGTCGGCAAACGACATCATTTGACGTTGTCGAACATTTGAGGCCCTTAAATCTCGGCATATTTTGGCAAAGTTTGGTAGATTCCCCGACGTCGCTATGGTCGTGAGCACTGACGTGGTCCCTCCGCTCAGTCATCTGGCTTCAAGAATTAGACAAATAGCGCGCCAAGACCTTGATCGGCGGGACGCTGCTGCGCCGTCAATAGCATATTCCACAGATCTTTTACGCCATGTGGCTCCCCGCCTAAGTCCAGCAACGCTGGGTGCTTCGTCGAGTCAAGGACGCCGGACAGTAGCGCCGTCATGCCTATATGTCTGATCCACGAAACGACTCCGTGTAAAGGTCACCCCTCGATATGGCAGCGTGGCATGCTTATCCAACTGACCATCTTCAGCAGCGAGTGGGGCATGAAGCAGCTGTGTGCTTTTACTGCGGCGTTCATGGACATATAGCCTGCGCCTGCTCAGAGTGGCGCCAGGCACCTCTGCCGAAGTATCAACGACCCCTGCCATCCTACCTACGCGCAAGTACTCGGGGTGATAATCGCTGACCACCGAACGGCTGCTACCGAACCAACTTCCAACAGACCTTTCGTAGCGATTTGCTGGCTGTGCAGGGTGTGACGCCACTAGCCTCCTCCCGCCAGCAACGGTCACCAGGTCGTCGGCGTCTCACCTGTCCACTGGGAAACCTGATGTCGTGGCCGATGGAGCTGAGGGCGCCAGAAAATTTTCACTGCGTACAGATATTCCTTCACCAGTTTTTATGCTACAAAATAAAGTAAGTGTTCCCATAGATAGTGTCCCCACGTCAGCCAAAGCTGAGGCGGGAGAACCTGTTTCCGTCATGTGCAGCAGCTATAAAACTCGTCTCAGTAAGAAAGTGATGTTCTCTTGCGGAAGCCAGCCAACGTTTCGTGCAGTGAGTGGAAACCCCTTGCGCCCAAGTTGGAGTGTAAACAGCAACTGTTACTTTCGGCGCTAAATTGTTTAGGGCAGGTTTTGAAGCTCTTCCGAATGGTACTCATAACGTTATTTTGGGGTTAGACTTCCAGAAAAAATATGAAGCCACTGCTGATTGCTCAGCTGGTGAAGTTTTACAGTCTGATTTTTGTGAGGAGCCCACGCGCTACCAACAGACTATCGCACTCGTTGATAACATAATTTTGCCGCTCTAGCTGATAGTTCAAGTACCTGTTGATGTCTGTGGTATCACAGAAGATAACGATAACGTTATAGTTCCCCCAATTCAGCTGAGCTATGGGAAGAAGGATACGGTTGTACCTAATTCCTAATTGCGTGATTTTCGCAAGTAGTGGCAAAGGCTTGGTATGGGGGGTCAAATCCTCTTTCGAGTTGATTGTACTGCCTGATGGAATGAGGTTAGCTGTGTTTTAATTCGATGACAGGAGCAACGTCAACACTGCAGTCGTTAACAATGACAGGAAAAAGGAGAATGCTTCCGATGTGGCTTTTACTAGTGATAACACACTCATATGTATGGTGAATAAGTCGCTATCACCAGAGAAGGGCCAAGTATTATTTCGAATCCTCTCCAACCATGCATACGTTTTTGATTTCGCATTGAATAGCCACGGAATTTCTGCACTGCCTTCACGCATTCGTCCTGCAATTGATACTGGTACTGCATATCCTATTCACCAGAGACCGTACAAAGTATCTCCGTCTGAGCGTAAAGTTATTGCTGAGCAGCTCGAAGAAATGCTGTTCAAGAAAGTTCTACAGAAGTCGTTAAGCTCCTGGGCAGCACCGGTTATACTTGTAAAGAAGGATGGTACCTGTAGATTTTGTGAAGACTACCGGCGGCTCAACTCAGTCACAAAAATGACGTACACGCGCCTCCTCGCAAGGATGACGTTATCAATTGTTTGCACACAGCTTCATACTTTTCTTCCGTAGACTTATGATCTGGATATTGACAAATCCCCATGCACTCTGCCGATAAACCAAAGAACGGCTTGTATAACTCTATATGGTTTACTTTAATTTAACGTCACACCGATTGGTCCATGTAAAGCTCCAGCCACGTTTGAACGCTTTATGGACACAGTGGCTTAAAATAAGAAATATGTCTTAGCTATATGGACAAAGTCATTATCTTTGGCCACACGCTTGAGTAACACAATCATCAACTAATGTAATTCTCATGAGCCTTGAGAAAGCAGCACTTTACTTGAATTCAAAAAAGTGCTATTTTAGTGATCGTGAAACTTCTTTTGAATGAATTCTTTGGCACCTCGTACAGAAACAAGGCGTTCGGCTTGATTCTCAGAAAATCGAAGAACAATGTTAGGACCGTAGTCTGGCTCCTTTTTTCCAAATTGAAGAGCGAGGGTCTGCGCACCGACCCCCCCCCCCCTATTCGAGCAAAATTGAACAAGACATGATTGTGAGTACCAAAATCGGTCACCAGGACCACTCCGTGGATCTCGTTCCGATGCGGTGCCACTTTTTCCCTTTGCGATGGAATTTTCGGTACTTAATTCCTCCTCCTTTGACAAAAGAATTACAATATCAATAAATAACACCGACTTTTACAATTCTTGTTTATTTGGGATGCGAAATCAACTGTATTATATATATAATGTTGTACGCTTTTTTGTCCGTGTTGTTCATCAGGGAACATTCCTAAATGTGAGAGACAGAAAGGATCAGTCTCACGTACGATTACATGATTGATTGAATGATTGATTGATTGATTGATATTTGGGGTTTAATATCCCAAAACCACCATATGATTATGAGAGACGCCGTAGTGAAGGGCTCCGGAAATTTTGACCACCTGGAGTTCTTTAACGTGCACCCAAATCTGAGCACACGGCACGTACGATTACAGCCGATGGGAAAATATATTTGGCAATGTGGTGCAAACTTCTAGGTATGCTTTAAGAAAGGCGCTTGGTCAGAAAATTACTAGCTTTTGTTTGGTCTCAAAAAAGGCTGCCTTGGGCTCCAGCAAAAACATCTTGAGGGTCTTGAGTACAACGTCAGGCCGCGAAATTTGACTCGAGGTGTAAAACTTCTTCATGGTGACGTACACATACACGTCGTTTGAAAGGTTGGACGTTAAGTCAATGTACATCTGTAGTACGTCCACCAGCGCGTTGATGCAATGTATACCCTGGCCGTATAGTGACCTCCTAGCTGGTAAAACGGCAAATGTACGTGGAGAGGATCAGGGTTGAAGATAGTGGTTGTTCGATGAGACTCAGCTTAAGTATGTGACGCGGCTTCCGCTGGTAGCTCTGCATCATTTTAAACAGCCGTACGTTATCTCGCACAAGAAATGCGTTGCACGTGGTAAACAATTAAATCTCGGTGTCTTCATCCCCACTGGGGAGCGCTTGCTTGAGCACAGCAACCGAATGTTAACTTTCAACCTCGTTGCAAATATCGTCGATGCGAGCAGACTGCTCTTCAACCTGTCTATCTAATACGCGGCACCAGTGTCCAAAAGGGCACTTGAGAAAAGGCCCGCCTGAAGCAACTCTCAGCACCTATGTTGAGGCGGCGTGGTACACTTCGTCGCTTCACAGTCACTTCACATTTCCTCTTCACCAGTATTTTTAGGAACATGGCCTATATATATATATATATATATATATATATATATATATATATATATATATATATATATATATATATATATATATATATATATATATATATATTTATACCTTTTGCTGGGGGCGCTGTGTTTCGCAAGCTCGTAAACAATGACTGCTCCAATTCCACTTTAGTATCACCTTTCACGGAAACTGAAGTTCATCACTCAAAAAAGATTCTGCATTAGGAATAGATAATATAAGAGCAGTCCCAACTATAAACGTTGCTGATATTATCACCACTCTTGTATGCCATATCTAAGTGCTTTTACTAAGGAATCTTTTCTGACACAATGAAAATTGGTAAAGTGATCGTACTGCATAAAGGGAGACCCGTAAATGATTTCAATATTTACTTACCAATGTCGAGACATCCGCATTTTTCAAAAGTGCTTGAACGTCTCCTTAAGTGCGGACTAAGTTCATCGATGACACACATGCCCTTGTAGATCAGCAGTTTGCCTTCCGTGAACATACGTCTATGGAAACTGCTTTTGTGAAGGCGAAAAAAAATTCTTAGTGATTTTGAGAACAAATTATTCACTGTCGGTCTCTTTCTAGGCATCAGAAAAGCTTTTGATTTGATTACTCATGCTATTTTATTTTTTAAACTAAGGTACTATGAATTCGTGGGGCTGTTCTCAGCATGGTTAAAAATCACTCATTCTCTATATTAAAATACACATGTTAAAATGGGTTCTGTTCACAGGTGAAAAAAAAGTGTTCTTGGGGTCTTTTAAGGATCAGTATTAGGTCCTCTTTTCTTTATAAATATACAAGCGACATTGTTAAGATTATCCTTACTTCAAATAGTTTTGTACGCTGAAGGCACAAGTTGTTTTTCGGTAACAGCCTATGTGGGCTTGAATCAGCAGCTAATAATTGGCTAAATCAACTTTACGTTTGGCTTTCAATGAAACATCTACAGCTGAACGTCATTGAATCCAACACTGTAGTTTTTAGCCAGTAAAAAAACCGGAAGATTTTTATATTACATTAAGTTTATTAACGTTGTAGTCGAATGGACTTCAGTTTTTAAATTTCTCGGAGTTCACTTTCATGAAAACCTGACTTTCTCGCAACATGTTATGAAGGTTCATTCCAATATCTGTAAGTGCACTGGTACAATGTTTAGGATTAGGCACTTCGTTCGCGTTTGCTGAAAACGTTGTTTGTATCACGCATTATTTCAATGTCACCTTAGTGTATGGCTACTACTATGGGCAACCACATGCCAATGAAATGTGAATCAGCTCATAAATCTTCAGAAGCGAGCAGTTTCTCGATAGAAAACTTCGAATACCGTGATCATGCGGCCAATGTATGCGTGAAATATGGCATTTTAAAAATTATTGACTTTTAATCTCTCAGGCTCAATATACTCAATATACATATGAGGAGGACTCGAGAAAAAGGCACCCCATTTGCTTGAAAGGTACCCTTCAAATAACGCTCAACTAATTTTAGGCACGATAAGTTTATAGTTATCTTTCATAGAACACTATACCGTACTAAACAGCTTAGATACTTAATTCCATCCTTTATAAATGCACATCCTAGTACTACCAATGTTGTACAAATCTGCAAGTCTTCATGTTACTCTAAAATACCATGAGTAGGTACTTAGTTTTTGTTAGTGACTGAATTCACCGCTAAGTCTCTTCTTTTACACGCATTGTTTTGGTTCAATGCTGTATGCTTTAGTATCTGTTTAGTTTTCTGCTTTGTCAATGCCACTTTGTGCTTCTACACATTTCCTTTTTTTCTTTTTATTTCAATATGTATCAGCTTATACGAAATGTTTGTTTCTTGAAGTTGTGTTGTTGGTTTTTGTCGTCATTTACGTGCAACATATTTATGTTTGTTACTTTATTGCACAAACTTCACGTATCATGTTGTGTTCCATGCCACCGCATCGTGCCGTACTGTTGGAGCAAGGTAAGGGTGGCAAGGCCGTAGTCAGGCAGACAATGTTCTACCGTTTGTCTTGCCAACCCATACTTACTCTGTGTCTAAAATAAATCACTTATTATAAACAGATGACCTTTACTCTCATGTAGCAGAAACACTTCCTAAATACACGACTTTTCAGAGTGACGTCGCTCATTTTGCTTAGGCGAAAATACGCTTTTAATGCTTGAAATATTTTTAATGATGAAAAATGGTTTACAGTGTTCTTTGAATGTTATCTTCGTGCAGAAATGTTCACATTGGACTGATAAAAGTTGCAGTTTCGCGGCAAGGTGCAGCCAATGTCTGCAAGATCAACAAATACCCCGCCGCGGTAGTTTATTGGCTAAGATACTCGGCTGCGGACCCGCAGGTCGCGGGATCGAATCCCGGCTGCGGCAGGCTGCATTTCTGATGGAGGCGGAAATGTTGTAGGCCCGTGTGCACAGATTTGGGTGCACGTTAAAGAACCCCAGATGGTCGAAATTTCTGGTGCTCTTGACTACGGCGTCTCTCATATTCATATGGTGGTTTTGGGACGTTAAACCCCACAAATCAATCAATCAAGATCGACAAATCCGAGTGCTAGTCAGCAATCTTTGAATATTGATGTGCTATCTGTAAAGTCAACGAGACGTAATTGGTGAGGGCACAGCACGTGTACGAGCCGTCTGCTATTGTCTGTAGAGATAGCGTGCGAGCCAACTCCCACGACCGTGCTCTTATGAATAGAGTTTGTGGTTGCTCCTCAAGTGACGCCCCCCCCCCCCTTTGTCAGGAGCTACTTAGTGCACACTAGCCCCACGAAAACAAGTGAGGCACTTCCTCTCTGCTTGGCGAACCATAGACACCATGACTCTCATGCGGGCAGATGTTGTCGTGAACGCCCTTCGTGCTATGGTGGTGAATGGTCCGTGGCATCTTTGCTTGAGGCGCGCTTGTTCGCAGCACTCGCGTACTTTTACTATCTTGAATTAGGATAGCATTAAGAAAAAACTTGGACTTCAAAATAGGACGCACTTGAACTTGTGTGCACAAGTTTTTGTTAACGAACTCGTATTTTAAGTCTCACCATGTCACCCAATCAGCCATTTTGAATTTTTTAGCGCCCAGAACCTACGATGCGCTTAGTGATGCTATCAACGTTGATATTAAAAGCAGCACTACGATGACGGAGGTGGTGATGGTGATGGCAGAAACCCGCTGGAAGTGTACTTTTAAATTCAGTTGCAATGATACATTGGTGGATAAAATGAACCACACAACTTCAAATTCAAAGTGGCATCAAGCGGCCTTGTCGAGCAAGTTAGTGGCAGATCAATTTTTAAAGACGATACTCTTTCTTGGGGACCTTCGACGCAAAAATTTTTGTCTGTCTTTCTGTCTGTCTGTCTGTCTGTCTGTCTGTCTGTCTGTCTGTCTGTCTGTTCATTTGTCTATTTGTGCACTCTTAACAGCATTATGTACTTGAAACTACCGACCTCCTCCGCAGCACCCACCAATATTCTCAAGATTCAGCGTTCATACTTGTGCGATTGTCGATTAAAAAGCAAGTATTACGCATGTCTGGGGCACTCTAACAACACGTATAAATTCTGCATGTGCGCCTTTTACCAGAAAAGGCAAACATAAGGAATTTTGAGGAGTGTACCAATTCTCACGCTGCGCTGACCATGCAACGCTTGCACGTTAAGAAGAGTGTTTCCAACGCTTTGCTCAAACAAGACGGTGGTGTCACCTATCCGTGGCCTTCCGTTCTACACCTTATCACCTCTGAGACGGGCGCGCACACCGATCTCAGAGCCACCGTCTTTAGTTTCGATAAAAACTGCCAGATGGCGCTCATGTCTCTCGTGTGACGTGACTAGATGCGGTCGTTTGCCTCCGCTGTGCGCTCGAGGCACTCTAACGCAGCGCCTCCAGAATACCATTCACTGATTTTCTAGCACAGAACATCAAATAAATGTCTTGTTCACTCTCTCCACACGCAAGACTATCATCTTTCGACGACATTTGCGGATTAAATGCAGATACTGGGCCTTTTTTATGTGAGAGTTAAAAACATTAAGGAACTCAAGATTTATACATCTCAGTGAAAATTCTGGTCCCCGAACAGGAGAAAATTATGTGCGCCTCATTGTATCTGATTGAAAGATTTAGTAGACTACAGCAAATAGGTGTAACCGTTTAGTAAGGTCTTCAACCTATCTAAGAAGTATGCACCGAACGTCGACTAGACGACCATAAGTTTTTTCTTTAGTAAAAACGTTTGTCCTATACTTTCATTGTTAAAGAACAGTGAGCAGCAGGCCTGTGTGCTCAGATTAGGGTGCAGGTTAAAGAACCCCGCGTGATCGAAATTTCTGGAGCCCTCCACTATGGTGCCTTTTATAAGCATATAGTGGTTTTGGGACGTTAAACTCCACGTATCATCATCATTAGTATGAACAGCAAGCAAAGCATTCAGTACACTCTAATAAGGAAGGCAGTTGCAGCCTTCACAGAGGCACGTACAGATAGAGTCACACAAGTCTGGAGCAGCAGACCACATTACTGTCGAGAAGTAGTCGGTCGCAGCTTCGACCTCACTTTAGCTAGATGCTTCCATTCACGCTTGTATTATAGCACAGGGGCCGAGCATGTGACATGACCACGTTTGTTGTAATTTCGGTTTCAGAGTTTGCATAGTTGTGCAGAAAACAACATCTGCTGCTGCAGGCTGGGCACTCTATACAAGTTTGATACCACCTGTACAATTGTCAACAAGTTGGGTCGAGCAGCAATCTTTGTTCAATGGTTTAAGATTGATACGCAACACATGTGATTCAGCAAATAAATCTATTGTCTATACACTGATATGTGGCCAATGAGCCCCATGCATTTTTGATAAAGTTTCTCAAGGCATATTCAACAAAATAAGAAAGAAAAATATAAACCAATAAGACCCTTACGTTGACAAGTGCTCTGTGTCACTCCCGCGGATGTTAAGCCCAGCTATAGAATAAATTGTCCTGTTCTAAAACGAAAGACTTTAGCGTGAAAGTGATTTCGAATACAAGGTTATCTCAGCCATTGCGTGCATGGGACTAATGATTTGGTGTTTACGCGGCCGAAAATTTTGGATCAATGACGGCGAGCTATTGATCCAGAATAGCTCGGATCGATAGCTCAAAAGATAACGAAAGCGCGGAATCAAAACTTTTGCTCTCTTTTACATAATCACGTAATATCGGTGCGTCACATTTTTTTACATATAACGTTTCCACTATAGTCACTGTGCCGCATGATAAAAAAGCAGTAGTGACATTACAAGAGGCAACGAGTGAACCAGTTTTGACAATACTGCGTAGGTCCGTGTTAAAACTTTGAGTCCGAATCTTTACGTGCATGGCGCTCAGGAAAACTAAACAAAAAATGTAGGACTATTGCTGGGTGACAAAGACTCAGTGATCCGGAAACTTTAAGATTCTTCAGAAGAATTATTAAGTGACGGTTACCAAGGGTATGAACTAGCAAATTGACAGCATTCTGCAGAAGCACAAAGGCCTAAGGAAGAAAGGCAGAAAAAAAGCGTTCATTCCTGTCTGCTTCTCTTCCTTCAAAATTTGTGTATGTGCAGCACACTTCCCTTTCATGGTTAACCTAGTAGCCTGTCAAGAGATTTTATTAAAATTGACCTCGGAGCACTATAAATTAAACACGAGCTCTTAAATCTATCACAATCGTTATAGCGCGAGCTCAGAACGACGACAAAAGGACAAAAAGACGAGGGCTGAGAAGACAAGTCCTTTCGTTTTTGTTCTGAGATCGTCATGATCTACCTACTGGCCTAAGTCGGCACGCTTGTAGGCTCTTCAAGGCCTAAGAGACCACGGAAATTCAATGCTAGCGTGTGTAATGTCAATCTTCGGAGACGAGAAGTGTGTTACTGAATGTCGAGGCATTGTGAAAGAAGTCGAAATAAAGGTACAAATGTAGAAAGCGTAAATTGGCATGAAAAGTTGGAATGAAAATGTACATTTTTGTCCACGATAGAAAAGAAGAAAGGCAGGTGGATTGACTAATCACGCGCTCCGTTGGCTACAAACGAGGCAGAAATAATATCGCCATACAAAGCCTCTCAATAAAGCAAATTACACTCCTTATCGAGGCGCATGTTTGCTGTCTGAAGCAGTCACTAGCAAATACAATAATTTGCTGCAAGCTCATTTCTAGTGCGGGTAAGTGAACTACAGTGAGTGACGAGTGTGAGTGGACACTAACGTACGCTCTGGTGAATTGTTGTTTGCTTACTGCACCCAAATGTTAATGCGGATGACTTCGTGCGTAATAGTTTTTACCATACCATGTGAATTACAGTGGACAAGCGTGGGTGAGTGTAACAGCGAATGGAGGGGTTAATAGGTTAATTGCCTAGAAATTAACGGTTAGTTCAGCACGCGATGTCTCTCACCCATATACCGAGGACATAACATGCTGAATATTTCCGACGGTATTAAGGGTGCGTTTGCTGCAGCAACACTCCAGAGGTGCCACCGTGCATGACGTAATTCATTGCTCACAGTTTACACCCAGCAATAATTACGGAGGACGTTCGCCTTTCTGAAGCGCCAGCAAAATATTGAAGCCAGTAGGCAACAGCAGTACAAGCATGCTAGAGCTTGTTGGTAAACAATGAATGCATCAATAACAACTTGGTGAAAACGAGTTGGTTCGTTTGTCAGGTGCATCAGGTTTGAGAATGATACCATGTAGCGACTATGCGGGACTTCTTGTAGCCTCACTATGTTAGTGAGAAATAGAATTAAAATGTAATAATCACAGAGAACAAACACGCTGCTTCAACTATTCATAAGATATCCGAATACCGACCATCTCCTTATGAAGTGCAAATCTTAAAGACCTTACCTGAGAGTTGTGGCTCACCCATTCTGCTTTTCAGTAACCTTGAATTCCACCGATAAATTATTAATATAGCCAGTGTACTCAACGGAGAAGCTTTGCGTTGTTTGTGTAAAGGGGGTTTATTGAATGACTGAGCAAGCGGGTGGTAGCACTAAAGGAACGCAGGCGAACCCAGATGACGGTGCTTGATCGCCGATCTCGTGCCTTCTTCTTGTGCTGATGATAGCTGACCTGATGGTAACAACGTCTTTCTTATTCACTACAATTACCCCCGGCGAAAAAGTTGCAGCCATCCTGGCGATCTAACACGTGGGGACAAGCGGGTCAAAGTACGGCTTCAGACGGTTTACGTGAACGATATCACGTCCACGCCGACGACGGTCGCTCGGTGGCGTGAGGGGTTTAATGGCGTAGTTCACGGGTGAAGTACGCTCGACCTCGCGGTAGGGACCATGATAATTGGAGAGTAGCTTGGGTGATACACCAGGGGCGCAGGGCGGTACATGAAGCCATACAAGTGCTCCAGGAACGAACGTTGGTGCAGAACGATGGTCGTCGTCACGGATCTCCTTCTGGCGCTGTTGGTCGGATGTAGTAAGCCGCTTGGCTAGCTTGCGGCACTCTTCTGCGTAACGAGCGGCTTCCGAGACAGGCTTGTATTCGGAGGGATCTGGCGAGTATGGCAGTAAAGTGTCGATGGTGTGTGATGGTTCGCGACCGTACAGGAGAAAAAATGGGGAAAACCCGGTAGTGACTTGCGTAGCGGTGTTATACGCGTATGTCACAAATGGGAGAACGAGGTCCCAGTTTGTTTGATCAAAAGCGACATGCGTAGCGAGCATGTCCCCCAGAGTACGATTAAACCGCTCAGTCAAGCCGTTCGTCTGTGGGTGGTAGGCTGTACTCTTCCGGTGAACCATATGGCACTGTTGAAGAAGTGCTTGTATTACATCGGAGAGGAAAACACGCCCTCGGTCACTGAGGAGTTCTCGAGGAGGACCATGACGAAGCACAAAACGATTGAGTATGAAATTCGCGACGTCTTGTGCTGCAGCTGTGGGGAGAGCAGCAGTTTCAGCGTACCGTGTTAGATGATCCACTGCCACGATAGCCCATCGGTTGCCTGCCGTTGTTAATGGTAGTGGTCCGTAGAGGTCAATTCCTACACGGTCGAATGGGCGGTCTGGGCATGGAAGTGGCTGCAATGAACCTGTTGCAGGATGTGGCGGGCTTTTCCGCCGCTGACATTCGTGGCAGCCGCGAATGAACTGGCGGACGAAGGTAAACATTCCGCGCCAGTAATACCTTTTTCGTAGGCGCTCGTAGGTCTTGAAAACACCGGCGTGAGCACATTGCGGGTCGGAATGAAACGACGCGCAGATGGTAGAGCGCAGCGTTCGGGGAAGACTAGTAGCCATTTCCTACCATCTGCTGAATAGTTACGCCGGTACAAAAGGCCATCCCGAATACTGAAGTGCGGAGCCTGGCGGCGCAGGGTTCGAGTGGTTGGAAGTGTCGGTGCCCCGGATAACGCGTCAAGAAGCGAAGCGATCCATGGGTCATTGCGTTGTGCAGAAGAGATGGTGTCCTCGTCAAGCGCTGACAACGTGTCGTTCGAGGAAACAGATGCGATGTCCGGGGATACGGGAGATCGTGACAGTGCATCAGCATCGGCATGCTTGTGGCCGGAACGATATACCACGCGAATGTCAAATTCTTGAAGCCGAAGAGCCCAACGGGCAAGACGACCTGATGGGTCTTTAAGCGACGATAACCAGCATATTGCGTGGTGGTCCGTTACTACATCAAAAGCACGGCCATAAAGGTATGGGCGGAACTTGACAAGCGCCCAAACGATCGCCAAGCATTCCTTCTCGGTGACGCTGTAGTTTGATTCAGCCTTGGTAAGAGTTCTGCTGGCGTAGACGACGACATACTCGGCATATCCAGGCTTGCGTTGCGCGAGAACCGCACCGAGGCCGACACCACTGGCGTCGGTGTGGACCTCAGTTGCTGCCGTAGGATCGTAGTGACGCAGTATTGGTGGCGAAGTGAGGAGACGACGAAGGGTACAGAAGGCTTGGTCACAGTCAGAAGACCATGACGAAATATCAGTGGTGCTGCCTATAAGTTCGCTCAAAGGCGCAATGATAGAGGCGAAGTTGCGCACAAACCGGCGAAAGTAGGAGCATAACCCCACGAAGCTCCGTAACTGCTTCATAGTCGTTGGTTTGGGGAAGTCGGCGACAGCACGTAACTTAGCTGGGTCTGGAAGTATACCGTCCTTTGATACGACGTGCCCGAGAATCGTGAGTTGCCGAGCAGCGAAGTGACACTTCTTGAGGTTGAGTTGGAGCTGAGCATTCTTCAGGCACGTGAGGACGTGTTTGAGGCGCTCGAGATGTGTTCCAAAGTCTGGCGCAAAGACGACTATATCGTCGAGATAGCAGAGACAGATTTGCCATTTCAAACCCCGAAGAACCGAGTCCATCATGCGCTCGAAGGTGGCAGGCGAAATGCAGAGGCCGAAGGGCATGACATTAAACTCATACAGACCATCCAGTGTCACGAAGGCTGTTTTTGGTCGATCGGCATCTGCAAGGGGGACCTGCCAGTACCCTGAGCGCAAATCTAATGATGAAAAAAACTCGGCACCTTGTAAAGTATCAAGGGCATCGTCAATCCTGGGTAAAGGATACACGTCTCTTCGAGTGATCTTATTTAGGCGCCGATAATCCACGCAGAAGCGAACGGAACCATCCTTTTTTTTAACGAGCACTACAGGTGAGGCCCATGGACTTTGTGAAGGTTGAATGACGCCACGTTGCAACATATCGTTCACCTGTTTGGTAATAACTTGGCGTTCTGTCGCAGAAACACGATATGGTCGCTGTCGTAGTGGCGCATGGGAGCCGGTATCGATGTAATGTAGAGTGGACACTTACTCGGCAGCAGTGGCGACGTGCTGTTATGGCCCGGTGCTGAATGATTTCTTCGTGTTTACAGGATTACCTGCATCACTACTGACGCGCAACGCAACATATCAAGAGACCGGAACCACACTTCTGGAAACTACCGAGAAGATTACACCAATCAACGTGACCCCTACGTCACCACGAAACGCCTACAAAAGGAGCCTGACATCGATGGAACAGACCACACTTACTCGGCAGCAGTGGCGACGTGCTGTTATGGCCCGGTGCTGAATGATTTCTTCGTGTTTACAGGATTACCTGCATCACTACTGACGCGCAACGCAACATATCAAGAGACCGGAACCACACTTCTGGAAACTACCGAGAAGATTACACCAATCAACGTGACCCCTACGTCACCACGAAACGCCTACAAAAGGAGCCTGACATCGATGGAACAGACCACACTTACTCGGCAGCAGTGGCGACGTGCTGTTATGGCCCGGTGCTGAATGATTTCTTCGTGTTTACAGGTTAGTTTATTCTTTGTATACCTACTGCTCATTAAGCCCGTGGTTGCCGCTGCTGCTGAGTAACTCGCCTCTTGAGTGTCTCTTGTGTCGTGAGCTTGTGTTAGCACGCACAATGCCAGAAACTTGTCTTGCCTGCCATAAATCATTTCATGGCGAAGAGCAGTACTTGTTATGCTGCGAATGCAACTCTCATTACCATGTTGGAAATTGTTCCGGGGTATCACTATCCGCGTATCGAAAAAAGACAGACGCCACAATAAAAACCTGGAAATGCGCTACGTGCAAAACCACAAAGCCTCGAGGAAGTCATAACACAACAAATTTCAACGACGAAACTGAAGTGGACCTTTCTCGTGAAATCAACGAAATACACCGCAAACTTGCTGTGCTTATTGAAATGAAAGTGAAAGTAGATGCACTAGATGAAATTAAGGCAACTGTTGACAGCGTCGAACAAGCAGTGCAGGAGATGGCTAAGAAATACGATGAGGTCATTTCGCAGATGAAACAGCAGAATGCCGATATTACAGGACTAAAAAAACGCGTGGAAAAACTTGAGGTCAAAGTGAACGATTTCGAAATCGGAAAGCTGAAACAAGAGCTTAATGACTTGGATCAGTACAGCCGACGACTAAATTTAGAAATACACGGTATGCCCTATCATGCAGGAGAGAATTTGCTTGACAAACTTAATAGGCTAGCAGATGACCTTGACGTCCCACATCTTTCTGACCAGGATGTGGAAGCCGTTCATCGACTGCCACCCAAGAGAAAAACTGATAATGCAAGCAACACAGAGACGGTTCCGCCCATTTTGGTTCGGTTTTTTTCGCGAAAGATTAGGGACAGCTGGCTAGCGAAGAAAAGTGAACTGAGGAAAACTAAATCAAAAATATTTCTGAATGAAAACCTAACAGCGCAAAACAAACAGCTTTTCTGGAAGATGAAAACAAGAGCAGTTGAACGAGAATATCAGTTTGTGTGGCATAAGAGTGGTAAATTGTTTGTTCGCCGTAGCCCACGCGATCGTGTAATTCGGATTATCACGATGGATGACCTCGAAAAGATAAAATAGGGCTCTCATGCATGCTGCTTGTCATTGCACGTGACGTATAAAAATGGCAAGGTTCAATAAATATTATGATAAGGACGCTTTTAAGGCTTCCGCCGCATCATGCTCTAGAAACGATTTGTCTATTCTGCATTTAAATGCGCAAAGCTTGAAAAGTAAGGAAGAACGCGTTTGCATGCTTCTTGATGATTTTAATTACAACTTTGACATTTTAGCCTTTTCTGAAACATGGTTCACCGATGAATATGAGGTACAATTCCCAGGTTACAGATGTACAACCGTATCCAGAAAAGAAAAGCGAGGAGGCGGGGTAGCATTTTATATCAAAAACAATTTGCATTTCGAAACTGTGACAGAGTTTTCAGTCGTAAACCCACACTACGAATCCCTCATGATGAAGTGCTACCATACTGCAATTGTGGTAATTTATAGGCCGCCCTCTGGTGCCATAGATGCCTTTTTTAACTTTTTAGAACGTATGTTGAATTTTTGTTCCGAACTCGGTCTGACTATTGTTACGACGGGTGACTTCAACATCAATATGCTGTCTCTAGAACGCAACAAACAAGTTCTTCTTGATCTATTTCTCTCTTACGGCCTAGAAAATGTAATTGATGTACCGACAAGAGTAACAGATGTCTCCGAAACTCTAATTGATCTATGCTTTATCCCACAAACGAATGTCATAGAAGCAGGTGTCTTGATATCTGATGTCAGTGATCACATGCCAATTTTTGTTTTCTTCAACCCTCATTCAAAAACACATAGAATGCGTGCCAATAAAGCTTTTAAACTTAGAAAGATTAACAAAAGCAATGTTGCTGCTTTTCAAACGGCTGTTAGTGAAACCTCATGGTCTTATCTGTATCAGTTAACGGATCCTGTCATTGCTTACAATTATTTTATCAATCACCTTAAAAAACTTTATGATGAAGCATTTCCTGTAACTACTATCAAACAAAACAAGAAATGTAGGAAACCTTGGATTACCACGGTGCTTCTAAGGAGAATGAAGGAACGAGACAGACTTTTTAGTCAATTCATTAAAACTAGACAACCTAATCTCCTAACTGTTTATAAGAAAATTAGAAACAAACTAGGGCGTGATATCAAAGAAGCAAGAAATTGTTATTACGAAAGAAAGTTCGAAACCATTCTAAATGACCCCAAACGTGTGTGGCAAACATTAAAAGGCCTACTGCCGCAAAAAGAGCCACTCAGCGTCTCTGAAATTGTAGACAGCAATATAACTTATACCGGTATATCTTTGGCTAATAAGTTTAATGAACACTTTTTAAAATGTGGAGCATCGGTAAGTGATAACTGTGACAGGCATAATTACAGGTCATACATTATGCATAACTCCTTGAAGTCTCTTTTCATGGAGCCAACAACAGAACATGAAATTAAATCCCAAATACTAAAATTAAAGAATGCATCCGCATGTGGCCAGGACGAGATAAAAGCCGAGCCGATAAAAGCAGTTGTCAACAGTATCAGCAATCCTTTATCGCACATATGCAACCTCATTTTGGCTACAGGCGTGTTCCCTGATAAACTAAAAATCGCTAGAGTAACAGTTATATTTAAGGGAGGCGATAGAAATGACATGAACAACTACAGACCAATCTCGGTACTACCACTGTTTTCAAAAGTTTTCGAACAAATGATTAATGTAAGAATTATGAATTTCTGCACTAAAAATGTTGTACTTACAGGCAATCAATACGGCTTTCAGAAAAAGAAGTCAAGTGAAATGGCTCTTTTAAGTATCAAAGAAAAAATAATTCAGAATTTTGAAGACAAAAAGTATACTCTAGGGATATTTCTTGATTTTAAAAAGGCATTTGACTCTATTAAGCATGATATCTTATTAAAAAAGTTAAGCGAATATGGCGTTAGGGGACTTGCTCTTGACCTTATACGCAGTTATTTGACAAACCGCTACCAATACACAGACACCAATCATTCAAAATCAGTTTTAGGTGAAATTAAATACGGTGTTCCTCAGGGTTCCATCCTTGGACCACTTCTTTTTTTATTATATATAAATGATATAGGTAATATTCCGTTCACGCCAGATATAATTCTTTACGCCGATGACACGAATGTATTTTTTTCAGGAGAGAACCTACATATTCTTCAGTTGCAAGCTAGCAAATGGCTCAATAATTTATCTGAGTGGCTTATTGTAAATAAACTAGAACTAAATACCAAAAAAACTAAATATATAATTTTTCGCTGCCGAAATAAGTCAATCAGGAATCACGTACATTTGAAATTCCGTGGCGAGATCATCGAGCGTGTAAGAATACATAAATTTCTCGGTGTTCTTTTCGAAGAAAATCTCAGCTGGTCTCCTCATGTCGATAACCTCACAAGACGCATCTCACGTTCAATAGGTATTATCAGCAGAGCAAAGCAACTTTTGCCACGTTGGTTAAAACTCCAGCTATATTACGCACTAATTCATTCCCATTTACAATACTGCCTCCTTGTGTGGGGAACAACAACAAAAACAAATCTTAAAAAGCTGTATATCCTACAAAAACGTATTGTGCGAGTTATTGAAAATGTGCCATATATAACTCACTCCGCTCCACTTTTTAAAGCGAACACTATATTAACAATGCAACACATACTGAAAAAGAAGCTAGGCATTACAATATTTCAGAAAATAAAGTTATGCCACGATAGTTTTTTCGACAATTTCTGGGAAAAGGACACGCTTACGAAACCAGAAAAACTAGGTATGATAAAGGTTTTACACGAACTAACTATGGTATGCAAAAACAATCTTACGTTATAGCAGACTTTTTAAATCATCATCCTACCGTGATAAACTTGGTACAAGAAACGATGCACATGAATTGCTTCAAAAGAAAGTTAACTGCATATCTCCTATCAATACAAGAATAATTCCGTTTTCTTTTTTTTCAATTTTTTTCTTTTTTTTTCTCTTTTTTTTACCTTGCTGCAGTTTATACTGTATATGTATATAGAAAATCTTTCTGTTTCATATGTATATAGAACAATGTATATATGTAGAAAATCCTGTATATGTTTGGCCAAAATATGTATACTATATGTAACCTTGTGTATTTTGCTTAGATAACTGCCACTGATGTTTGAGTTGTGTGTGTCTAAAAAGGGGTGTGACACCCAGTCAGGCACTTGTGCCTTTTTGTCACTCCTCCTAGACAGGGCAAATGTACATATTACTTGTCTTTGTCTGAAATAAATACGAAATGAAATGAAATGAAATGGTACAAGTGCGGCCAAGTGAAGGTTGAACAACATCGAAAGATTCGCGGTACTGGTACAGCAGTTGGAGGAGTTCAGATCGTTCAGATGGTGACAGTCCGTCTGCGATCGCTGAATCGAACACTTTTGAAGCCTGTAGATCAGAGTGGTTAAGAGCACTGACGGCGGCGAGGTCACTTTGGGATGATTCTTGCGGCACGGTAAAAATTTGTCCGTTATCAATGGGATGTACGCATCCAAGAGACTCGCCTTTAAACAGTTTGATGGTATGCGGAAAGGGATTGGTAAGGCAGAGAGCACTGGCTCCATTAGAAATTGAGAGGGCTGAATAAGGGAGCAGAAGTGGTTTCCGACTTAGAAAGAGGCGTGATGGCTCGAAAAATGCTACTTCATCACGCATGCCGTCGGAGACCACAGGGAGCAAAACAGCTGTTGTCGGTGGAATGTCAGTGTCTTCTTTGACAACTAGCTTGTGCGCGGCTTGATTAGTGTGGTCGTAGGGCTGGTCGAAGAACGGAAGCAGTTCAAGTTCGGAACGGGCACAATCTATAACGGCACGATTACGGGATAGGAAATCCCAGCCAAGTATGATGTCATGAGAGCACGAGGAAAGGACGATAAACTCAACAATGTAGTGGTCCTCCGCAATTTTGAGTCGGGAAGTGCAGGCGGCTATAGGTCGAACAGGTTCTCCATTTGCTGCACGTAAGAACATATCAAGCGGCGTGGTCACCTTTCGGAGCTTGCGGCAAAGTTTGGCGTCTATAACAGACACAGCGGCACCGGTATCCGCAAGAGCGTATGCATGGGCGCCGTCTACAAAAACTTCGACGATATTTGACGGCAAGGTGCGAGGACTTGAACATTTCGATAGCGCAGTTCTTGCCCCTTGAACTGCGACGGCTAGTTTCCTTCATTTTGAGGGGCTGGTCGTGGGCGCATGGGTGACAAGGAGCGTCGATTGGGTGAAGGTGAGCGACGAGACGAAGTTGCCGGATAGTCACGGGAAGACGTGTTTGACTGACGATCCGAACTTTCATAACCAAAAGGTGGTCGGTCCATGTAATTGCTTCGTGGTCGGACGTCTGTGTAGGCGGCCACGCGACGACGGCAGTATCGGGAGATATGGCCAGGTCCGCCGCACGCAAAACAGATCGGCCGGTTATCGCGCGTTCGCCAGGCATTTGCAGCAAGGGGCGCCGCCCATGCGGCATACGGCTGAGTCGAGGCTGTGGTAGCGAGGGGAGGAGCCCATGCGACGGAAGACTGAGTAGGAGCGGTAACATGCGGCAGTCCATTGAACGGCGAGGGCTGGTGTGGCTGCTGCCTCTTTACTGCGTCAGCATAAGTAAGAGGCGCGGCGACAACTTGCTGCTGAAAGGGCACTGGCATAGCCTCGGCAATCTGGTCCTGAAGTGCATGTCGGAGCATGGGAGCTAACGGTGTCAGTGGTTGCTCTTGCTGCTGCTGCGGGAGCTCTTGGCGCTGACAAAACGGCAGGAGGGAAAGCTGACGTGCGACCTCCTCACGCACAAAGTCTTTCATTTGTGCTAGAAGGCGGGAGTGGTCAGGTACGACGTCCAGTGCAGCGAGTGGTTGGTTAGGCTGAAATGGACGACGGGTGAGAGCTCGTTGCCGTCGCAATTTGTCGTAGTTCTGGCACAGAGTTACCACTTCAGACACCGTGCCAGGAGACTTCGCCAGGAGCATTTGAAAGACGCCGTCATCAACACCTTTCATAATGTGCTGGATCTTGGCACTTTCGCTCATTGCGGCATCGACGCGCTTGCAGAGATCGAGTATATCTTCGATATAGGCGGTAAACGTTTCGCCAGGTTCTTGTGCCCGTGAGCGCAGGCGTTGTTCGGCGCGCAACTTTCGCACGGCAGGGCGACCGAAAACCGAAGATATTGCCTGCTTGAAAGTGGCCCAGTTCTCGAACTCGGATTCGTGGTTTGTATACCACAGTTTCGCCACATTAGCCAAGTAAAAGTTGACGGTGCTCAACTTAGCAGCTTCATCCCACCTGTTTGGTCCACTGACTTTTTCGTAGGACGACAGCCAGTCCTCGACGTCCTGGTCTTCGGCGCCCGAAAAGATCGGGGGGTCTCGCTGGTGAACCGGGCCGGGGCAAGTAGGAGCCGCGAGAGAAGCTGTCTGTTGGGCAGCGTCAACTTGCATGGTCGACGGCAGGGTGCAGGATTGGAGTTCCAGGGTGTAGGTGATGCAGTTACCCAGCACGATCCACCAAATGTAAAGGGGGTTTATTGAATGACTGAGCAAGCGGGTGGTAGCACTAAAGGAACGCAGGCGAACCCAGATGACGGTGCTTGATCGCCGATCTCGTGCCTTCTTCTTGTGCTGATGATAGCTGACCTGATGGTAACAACGTCTTTCTTATTCACTACATTTGTATAATCTGTTTTCTTTATGATGCATTACGGTGAGGTCATTGTCTGTCATTTTCAGACATCTTTTTTGAGAAAAATTATTATCGGAAGCAAAATTGACATTACCAACTGCTTCAACCTGTGCATCAAGTTTTTTTTGATGAGGTGATTTACTGAAAAAAGAACATCTTAAAGATTGTGCATTGCTTTAGCTATAAATGAGCTCTGTGCAAAACACTTCAACAAGAAGCTGTGCTTTTTAACATAGTCACGCGTGCTCATTATTTTTTACAGAAAGGGCTGATTCTACCTGGGTCCATCATTATGTGTGGAAAAAATGCACCGACAGTAAGTATAAGCAAGTAAATATCCTCATTTGTAGTTTCAAATTCGGAGCATTTCTTAGTCGGAAGACGTTGCGCTTCGGCGTCGGCGGTGCCGTTCACACCCCCATAGCGCATGCTCGGCTCGGGTCGACACGGCCCAGGAAGACATTTCCCAAAACTGTCGCTCCTGGCAGGCGTTCAGAAAGCTCAGCATACGCAGTTGGGGTGCGGACTTCTCCCCGAACTCCCCTCCCTCGAACGCGGTCGGTGTGTATATAAGTGGTGGAGTGCGCGTTCGGAATGCCGTCAAGGGCGCCTTTACTTGGCTTTTCAATACAACGACGGCAACGAGCAATAAAGGCGCACTTTCACTTTACACTCCTTGCCTTCGCTTATCCTTTATTCAATAATTAGGAATAATAAAAATGAAATAACAATCAAGCATTCCCAAACCATACCCAATTACACAACATTCATGCCATAACCCCCCCCCCCCCCTCTGCAACGCATTTGCTCGAGTTCCCCACGTGGGAAGATGCGGGCGGCTTTTTTTTTCTTGTTTCAAACTCACACAACGTAGCCTTGATGCTTATGTCTACGACCTTCCCTGTGGTATTACTTCATCGAGCGGACAGCGAAGTGCTAAGGTTAACGAGTTTAATGCCTGATAAGACGGTGACCCCCCCCCCCCCCCCAAAAAAAAAAAGTGGCGGGTGAGCTGAAAGACTAGCTCTCATTGGTCGGTGAAAATGGTGTACGCTGTTTGTTTTTTGTAGTGACATCACTACGGCTTAAGAGATCGGCGAAATTTGTGGCGTTACGAAGACGTATGACGACTACAACAGATTATTAACGTCGTTTCTTCAAAAGTAGCCGATGGCGAAAGCAGTGCACGAGCTTTTTTTAAAATATTTTCATACTATTGAGGCCGAACAGCTTTTACTTTTCTTGAGTTGTAGACGCTGGTTATTTCGCACAACGGAGTTTCCTCGCTAGACGGATTTCTGTCACAGCTAGTGTTTCAGTGCAGATAGCTTCGGGGAGAAAGAGAAAGGGGAGGGGGAGGGTCGGGTAATTCTACTAAGAGCATGTGAGCTAAATACTAGATTTCGCTGCCCACTTCCCGAGACCTCTCTCAATATCACTGATTAAGTCTCTTTCCTACTACATACGGGCTTCGGTGTGAGCTAAAATGGTTGACATGTAGAAACCTTTACACTCTACACCACCCACTTTCATTTGTGAGCGGTCTCGCGTGCCGGCCGACTCAACGTAATGTGTGTAGGGATACAGACAGCGGGGCCAGAAAATTCAGACGTAGTTAAAAACGAGCAAACGAAACACAGTAGTTGTCACTCGTCTTTATTACAACAAAAAAAGGTGTGATAAGAAGTAAATGTTTTATACAGTATACTTTACCATTAGAAAACCACGGATCGTTGTTAACACCGTGAATGGGTGTTAAAATAGGTTTAACTTTCCTACCTAAAATAAATATTGCAACAAAGTTTGCAGCAAAATGCAGTCTCCATTGGGTATTCACCAATTTCATGAAAATTAACGTTGGTATTTCTTAAAATAACCCCTGAATGTGGCAACCTTCACTAATTTTGCGATTGTCGTTTTTAAAAATATTTAACGAAATAAATACGCATTGTATTTGCATGCTTGTTTCTTTCATAATCAAAAAAACTTTTTGTAGATTTCTGAGAAATATGTTTCGCTTCAATGCCTTAGTATAACTAGCGAAAAAGTATACTTTGCGTGACAAATAATGTTTGCATAGGACGATAGTACTATGAAGTAGTGTTAGGAAAAAAAATAAGGTGAATGTTCACAATGCGCTAGTTTTTTAGTGATAGGGCTCCAAATTCGCCAAGTTTGAAAGTTTCTGAATGGCGTTTTTTCACCCATAGTGAAGCATTACTTTTTGAGAGAAATATGTGGTAATTTTTGAATCATCAAGGTTGATATTTTTCTGGCGAGAAAATTTACCAGCTCACATAAAAATTTCGTGCAAAACAAAACCATTTTCGGGACTCCCTTTAGTCTATTCTTACCTCAACACACGCAGCAACGAGTTTGCTTGAAGGATGTTTGACAATTTACAGTACGTTATGTACTCTACTAGGGAGAGCTGTAAGCTATCGCCGAATACCACAGAGCAATAAGGAAAAAATAGCGTGCACTTATTTTTAACTACCGATTTTCTTCTGTGCCCAGTGGTAATACATTGTGTCGCTACTTTCATTTCTAAACCCTAAGTGTTCTTGAAAATTTTGTTAGGTAATCTGACATTGTTGCTCCGTCAAACGTTATATGATTGATAGTAAAGAAAAGTTTTTAATTATACAGATGTGTATTTGTGACAAATGTAACTTTCTTCACTAATCTTTATGTCGATCAACGCGCGCCGCGCTACTCTTGCTGACCTCCGCACCAGCTTGGGCATGAACAAACGTGGGAGAATAAAAAGGCACGAAAAATTCCTAAATTTTTGCGATACGAGAACCGTTCATGATGGCTACCCTGCGAACGCACCCCCGAGTGTCCTTGTTTTCGGCATGACCTTGAAGGAGAAAATTGGAAGACAGAGCATAATGGTAAGAGTAAAGAGGAATGTCTTGCATTAGTGTTGTGGAATTACGCACAGACAATTTCTGTATTGGCAATGAACAGCTTGATATGCAACATACCTTGCAGTGTAGAATATAATCACACATGTTCATCGCAGTTTTTTGTCTTGTTTTGCTCTTTCCATTGGCCCTCCAGCGCTCCAGCGTATGCTGCTCAGCGTGTCCTGATTCACTGCTGCTAGCAGTTGTTTTCCGGGATTTGGTTGAAGAAAAGAATTTGGCTGCACGCCACTGGGTTACGAAGAGTCGGTGTTGCCCGTTAACAAAAATAACAGCCTAAAGCTGTACTCTATAGCACAAAATTTCAGGCTACACAGTTTTCGTACATTCGCTATTTTGAAAAAAGGCCTTTATAGACACTTATAGCCATTCACTTGACCGCTAATTCGAACTCATGCATCATCTGTGGCAGCTGTATTTTTGATGGAGGCCAAAATGCTGTAGGGCCGTGTGCTCAGACTTTGGTGCACTCAATTAACCGCCGGAGGTCTAAATTTCCTGAGCCCTCCATGACGTCGTCTCTCACAATGATATGGTGGTTTTAAGACGTTAAACTCCACTTATTAACATCAACTAATGCATCAAAGTGAAGTGATAGACGTGCTAGAAATAATACATGCATTTGCCTAAAATTTGGTACTTACTGATTAGCAGTAAAGTGCGTCGACATTTTATGCCTACGGCATCGGAATATTCCAGCGTTATCGTCGGTGGCCCGCTTAGTTCCACAATATTCTCTGTCGCTCGTGTAGGGCGCACATTATTCTCGGAAAATTATAGAAAAAACTAATCTGGAACGTTCACGAAGATTCAGGGGCGGATTGCGCAAAGGATTCGCTACACAGGTATACAGGACGATTACATATACAGAAAACGAACCGCACGGATCAGAATGAATTCACACTCAAACGCGGTGAAACCTTCAATGCCTGATTGTGCATGCAATAATGACACATCAGAATTTGCTGCTTTTTTCTTGTTCGGAGAACAAACAACGAAATATCGGGTGCCACATTTCTGATGGTAAGCACAAATATAGCCACTTTTGGACGCATCTGAACTTGCCATTCAGGTCAACCTGAGGCCACGGTGGCGGTGTCATTGCTTCAAAAGTCCCTGGCTAGGCTGGGCCTGCAGGAGTGGCCATTGCCGGAGCAGGCGCCGGTCGACGAAAAAACCGTCACAAATGTCACCCTTGCCGTGAGCCGCAGCCTAGGACTCGACGCATTTTTCCGGCTTTCTCTGGCTCCTTTCTCTCTTCGAGGACAGCTGCGCTACGTTTACAAGGTATGAGTGGACCTTGCTGTTGTGAGCAAAAAGAGCTTGATTTGGTGAGCAGTGTCTCACAACACTGCCCGTCACAGGCCAACTCTAATATAACACTTACCTAAATTATGGAGATTATCGTCACACGTATAATAAACAGATTACAGTGCGGTGATTCAGCTGAGCTGACCAAGTGGCAACGTATTTCTTCGCTGACCGCCATGGCCACTGTCGCCGCGGAAACGGGGAGCGGACATCAACAAATGTCATTCGTGTGAGACATTTTCACAAAACGTTGGAATGATCTCGGTACACAGAATGGCGTACAAGAACGACTCTCTTATCATATACTGAACACGAGAACATGGCCACGTATAATGACTATGTCGTAGACTTGCGAAAACATTTGCAAGACGTATAAAGCATCAATCTTGCACTGCAGAGTGTGAAGTCTGACGGCAGCCGCAGTGGCGAAAGGCCTCTTTGCACTTTTTCAAAGCTTAGCAAGGGGATGTAAATAACACATAACTCCAAACGCAAAAATTAAATGATCCACGTATCTGAGACCACTTACCGTTTTACAGCGAAAGCCGTTATGAGACCACAATGAGGGTCGCGTTCGCCGTAGTTGTTTGCCGCCATCGCCCGTGTTCGTGTAATCACTAACGCGCGAAATAAAAAAAATAAAAACAAATGAAAAACACCAAGGACACAATGATACTCGAAAGCGGGTCTCCTGGTGCACTACTTCTCCAATCAGCCACGCCAATTTGTTTATTATTTATTGCCTTCCTCATTACAGGTAGTCTAACAGTCATACATCATACCCGTTTCTTGCGCATTAAGACATTAAGACGCGTCTTCATCACAGTCAATCACCTTATACACATCATGCACTTTGGCAACTATTCCCACAAAACACTCATAAACAGAAGGTACTCTACCACCACAGAGTGTATAATTTATCATTCTGCGCAATACCGAATGTTGACAAAGTAAAAAAATAATATTCTAATACTGTGCAAAATTTTCAAACGGCAATAGCGTATCTCGTGCGGATTAAGAGGTAAACGGGTCTTTATAAGGCCTTCTGCAATAGGTCCCAGACGAACAATCAGGCGTCACACAATGCGAATTGCGGCTGCTGACCTGCAGGTCGTGGGATCAAATCCCGGCGGTGGTGGCTGTATTTCCGATGGAGGCGGAAATGTTGTAGGCCCGTGGGCTCAGATTTGGGTGGACGTTAAGAACCCCAGGTGGTCAAAATTTCCGGAGCCCTCCACTACGGCGTGTCTCATATTCATATAGTGGTTTTGGGAGGTTAAACCTGACCTATCAATCAATCAATCAATCAATCAATCAACAATGCGAATTGCATAACGAGTGGATCATCAAATGCTCCAAACCATCACAAAAGCTTCTGGCATAATTCTTCACCTACGTCAGCCATGGCATAAAGAAATTGCTGAAAATGTCTTGCAAGTAGCAGATACCATGCTTCTCCGAAGAATGACCAAGGATGCCACAGTGGCTGCCTTCCTACCATACAAGTAATGGGTACCCTGCAAGCGTGCTTGTAGCAATTACCCAAACAGTGTTTAGCAAAGGCTCTGAAATGTCGTTCTTCTAGCTCTCGGTGTGACTGTGCTGCGCGTTCTGCTAAGTCCTGGCGTTTTTTTCATGACTAGATTCTGTTGCGGTGCGCCTGTTGTCAAATTTCTTCACGTAGGCTTCTGCTTTAACGTCACATAAGTGCTGCATTTCCTACACGCCTAACAGGCTTACTTTCGATATCACGGAAATCGCGCCTTGAATCTCGATAAATAAATTTCAGAATTATGGATGCATTTGAGATCTTAAATGTCATGGTTGTGTCAAAAATTGGCACTTTCTATAATTTTAATATAAGAAATAGTCCCGTGAACGCTCAAAAGTTTACAAGTTTTTGTTGTTAGTTTCTCATTAAAATTTAACTTTAGGTGCGGAAATTTTCTTCCGCCGTAGCGTGCACTTCGTTTGCAAAGCTAACAAAGGCCTGACCGAGCATTTTTATTTTAAAAAATCGGTATTATTTCCAAACAAATCACAGCATATTCACGGAGTGAGCGATAATGAGTGGGGCGAAGCGTTTGTCAGCCTGTCCGTGCTTCCGTCCATCCGTTTGTTCTTGCTTTTGTCTGTCCGCGCGACCATCCGGGCGAAAATCCAAGCGTTCATGCGTCCGTCAGTGACTCCGTCCATCCGTCTGTCCGTCCGTTTGTGCGGCTATCTGTGCGTACGTCCGCGCGTCTATCCATTCGTCTGTCCGTCTCTTAGTCTGTCCATCCGTCCGTCCGTGCGTCTATCTATTGAGCACTCCAAGTACCCATCTCGCAACACCTGCGGCGCATATCTGCTCTATAGCGTGTATGTGTCTATGCATGTATGTACGTAGCCACCGGGGGCTACCAACATACATGCATACATACATACGGAAGAGTGACAGACCCACGCCATGACGAGCTTCGCCCCTAAAAAACACCGTGTCTGTGCCGTCAGGGCCACACTGCCTTCACATCGCAGCCATAGCTGGCTGTAACAAGTGTGTACTCGACTCTCAGCAAAAGATGTGCGTCGGCACCGTGGCCTGTTTTTGGTCACGCTGCTCGCGCTGCCACCGAACTCACAAGAGTCATCATGTCGCCGCAGCCGCCGCGCGATAAGTGCAGTACGCCACCATTATTCTTTTTTAAAGCCGTATAGGTAATGTGGACATAAACTACACCACTTAACCAGGGTAGATCTCTTCGATGTGCGCATGTTATGTACTCTCCACTTTAGCAGCCACTGATTGGTGCAGGCTCGGCGAGCATCACGTCTTCTGTTTCTGGTTCTTCTACAATCTCATTTTGATGCCACAAAATGTTCAGTGATCTCGACAAGAGACTCATCGTGAACTTTCTTACAGCGCAACACCAGAAAAAATACAGGACAGGGAAGGAGTAGAACAGAAAGAAAAAAAAAGAAAAAAAGAAAGAAAAGAGAGCTCGGCAGATCTCACGTACCTTGAGAATTCATGTTTTGTGAAGGAAGTGGATAGAAGATGAATGTAGTGTTTTTTATTATTCGAAACGTCACAAGGTGGCAATAAAGATATGTATAAATGCTGGCACAGACATACATTAAACAGCTGCATAGCTTTTATCTAGCAACTTGTTTAGAGTTGCATTAGCCATGAAACTGCAACATAGATATTAACAACACCTGGCGTGGTAAGCTGACATGAGGCGCTGGTGCTCAAGAGAATGGTAGCCCTGGAGACTGCTAAATAAATCTTCTTCAGCTAATGGCACCTAACTGCATTTGACGTTAACCCAACGTGACAGCTGTAGCGTAGAAACATAAATGTATTATTTATAAAATTGTGTAGCCAGCATTTCAACCACAAATGACCTTTCACAAACATTAGTGTTCATTCAAAAAGTAGTTTCGAGGCCTGGCGTGGCTCTGTGCCACAATACTTGACTGGCACGCAAAATTCTAAGGTTTGATTCCTGTTGGAACCCTGACATGTTTTATTTGCACTCGCCGGGTGAACACTGCCAATGACAGTTTTTTCCTAACGTTCACGCGTTTAAATTACAATGTGTTTTTCACCGTTCTCGGGTGAATGTAAACTGTCATTTGCCTGTGCCACATATGCCTGCCCGCGGGTGTGTGCCACACTTCTGGCGGAAGGGGTTCGAAAACGTATTGGAAGGGATTGTGGCATTATTCGTCTCATGACCAGCGAGTTATTTCTCAGACTATCTTACACTCCCATACTAATTTTGGTTTACCCCACGTTAAAGGGCTGATCATGAAAGCCCCCATACGTAGGTGGAGATTAGATAGATAGATAGATAGATAGATAGATAGATAGATAGATAGATAGATAGATAGATAGATAGATAGATAGATAGATAGATAGATAGATAGATAGATAGATAGATAGATAGATCCTTCCATCACGGCATACACAATTATGTACGCGAACTTCGAAGGGGCGTCAGACGCTGCGTGTTTCTTCAAATGGCCCGAAACTCTGTGTGCACATTCCAGTGGGCTTTTTGGGTGGAAAAGTTTTAATAATGTAATTTGGCTGCATATTACTGCATATAATGACTTTGCTAGGCACACTACCATGTTGAACGATCATTCGACGTGCCACGTTTCAGGACAAACGTGAAAACTATTTTTTTCCGTGATCACAATGAATACAACCAAAAAAGAAACTCTGCATGCATTTCAAGTCACCTAGTTAATTATTTTTATGAAATTGCTGAACCTGACTGGTGACACAATAGGAAGATAATTATTTACGCAATAATAAACTTGAATTACTGAAATTCAGACGGAACAACACAATACTTCATTTTATTTCTTGGAATGTACTGCTGAGTGCCTTGGAATTATGCGACGCGAATTTCACGCCTCTTGGACCGTCTGTCTTGCTTCGGGACTCAAAGGAATAGTACGCAAAAATACTTGAAATGTAAAATTACAGCAACAAAACGCGCTTCAGTCGCACAGGAAAAAAGTAGGAGAGGGCGTGCCCAGCATCTATAAGCCAACTTCCTTTCAAGCCGCTCCCGAGGCACGCGTCACAACTAACATTATGCTCTTGTTTCTTTTCCCTTTCTTTCGGAGCTTATAAAAAGAGAAAAAATAAGGAAAATTTTTGAGTAAGCACGCCTCGCGTCCACAAAAGCAACCTCCTCAGAAGCCGTTTCACCATCGTGCTCCATATTCTGGTCAGTTCTGAGCATTCCCCTTTTAAGTTTTTTATAGCTAGGAAGATATAATTAATCTCGATATGTCCCCCAAGTTAATTGTCCATTCGACCGCAGCTCATTAGCTGGCCTAACCACGCCGGAGGTAGTGGCCACATACTGCAGCACGGTGGCCATTCTCTTTCTGGTGAGGAAGGGCGTTGCCCACTGTGTTAAACCGTGTGGCCGCAATTTAGGCCTATTGATGCGATTCCATCATCACGCACATAACTTTTTTACACTGGCGGAGAATTATGCATTTTAAAATATAAATGGTAGATTGTCTCTTTCCCTCAACAGCAAAGTATATAGCAGCTGCATCTTACCAGTACTTACATACGGAGCAGAAATCTGGAGGGTTACAAAGAGGATTCAACTTAAATTGATGACGACGCAGCATTGAACGAAAGAGAAATTATAGGTGTAATCCTAAGATACAAGAAAAGAGCAGAGTGTATCTGGGAACAAACGGGTGTTAAGGACATCGTAGTCGAAGTAAAGTAGATGAAAATGATAATAGGCAGGGTTAGTTGCACGAAGGTGAGATTACCGTTGGTCATTAGGGCACTTCAAATAGAAACAAGCGGGTGAAGGGGAGACAGACTGGTAGGTGGGCAGATGAAATTAGGAAGTTTGGGGGTAAAAAGTGGCAGCAGAAAACACAGGGTGAAGTTGCCTGGGGGAATCTGGGCCTTGGAGTGGTTGTAGTCAGGCTGATGAGGATGATTAGCTGGAGTTTAATAACCAGCTCCCGCCGCCCATTTTTCTGTTTCTTCTTCTGCAGAGTCATTTTGCTGTCACGAATCATTTAGAAACCTCGACAATCCTGACAAAGACAAAATGGGGTTCAACGCAACAAAAACTGCGCCTGGACACCAATTTTTAAGGAAAACCTTGGTGGACCGGTCTGTAATTTGTGGTCAAGTAAGCAATCAAGTTAAGTTTAATGGGGCCGCTCATCTGGTAGGTATGCATTTCCTGAATTGTTTTCAAAGATTTGGGACATAATTGTATGGAAGCTCAGACTTGAGCAGTTTTTCTGTAAATTTTGTCCCCTTTCTTCTTACGGTGGGAATGTGCTGGTGGTTTCGGTGCATCGATGTGGTCAAGAGTAAATAACACGTTACATGCTTTTTTGTGTAATGAAACGCTCTGGCGAAATGGGCTGTAGACATCTCCTTTGGATGGACACACCGAGAGTAGCACCGGGAAAAGTGCAGCTTTTTCTCCTTCTGAAGTTTTAACAATATTGCCTGACCTCGATGTTGCAACGTCATCCAGCCTTCTAGGACGATGACCAAACTGACTGCATAGCATACTTCTGGAGCCTTCTTTCTTTACATGGCGCCTAGGTAAACAACATTGTTAGTAATAGATATCGGGGGGTTAATTCACTTCTTTCCTGTCATTTTTATATCTATCAAGTCGATAAATAGAGCAGTAAAAGCAGTTACAAACTTAGGAAGACTGATAGCTGGGGTAGTTGTCAGGTATTCGTGTTTAAAACGACACCACATGAAAACAAAAACCCAAGAGTAAAGTCAAGAGAGTCACCAGGTTTATCTCACGTAGACCACAACACGCAACTGGCTAGGAATACGCAGATAACTACTTTAACAGTGGAGAACTTCAAGGCCTCGGGCAATCGTATTCTGTGGTAGCTTGGCGTACCGCAGGCAAATGCACGCGTAGCGTAGCCACATGTAGCATATTGATCACACGTCCGCGTCAAGAGGAAGTCTTCGTCCTGTTGTTCTTCGAGCGCTTTCCTGATGATATGGAGTGTGGAACCGTTTGGGGCCAGGGCTAACGTGCGGCATCACACTGTAGCGAGAGAGAGGCTCCACAGGAAGGAGAGTGCTGCACCATGCCGAGAGTGGTGTGGGTAAAGCTTGGCGGATTGATCGACGAGAGGCGTGCCATGAAAGAGGAGAATGAGCATTTGCAAAAAGAGTGAGCCACCAAAGAGAGGCGTGTCAAGTGACGCGATCGTGAGACCTACAGAATAAATACAGCCACTCTGCGAGGACTACGCTAGTCAATGTCTTGGTGGAGTATAAGTGGGGCCGTTCGTGCTTTTGGAGTTTGTACTTCCATGCATAATGACCTAGGGCAGCTCCCGAAGAATACACCTTCATATACGTGCACTTCAGCTACAGCTGACGCGCGAACGGGCATGTGGACGAGCCAACTGGGTTGTTCGTGCAAGAGTGGAGGGGGCTAAGCACCAACGGAGGAACCTCATGAAGGAGGGGCATGACCTTGTTTTTTTCAACAGGGTACGCGAAGATCAGCTGGCTGGATTTTTCTAAAACTCCGGAAGCGCTTGATCCCGTAGGCATATTTATGTATCAGCTCAATGGTAATCGGCTGTTGTCATTGTGCGACCAGTCAAACTGCCCACTCCCTTTCGCAGCGCCGTGCGCTTCACCCACTAGAGCAACGTATGCTATGCTACTTCTCTTAAATAAATTTGCAGGTCCCACCTATAAGAAGATTCGATTATATATTGAACACGAATAAGAAGGCTTAATAGTTTCACTTCAAAATCAGCACAACGTTAAGAGGCGGACGCACATTATACCGTACATCATGTCCATGTCATGAATATCATGTTTAGACGTGTCATTTACATTCGCTGTTTATTCAGGTCACATGATACCAAATTTGGTGTATGTGAAGCTAGAGAAACGACCGTAAGCACATCATGAGCTCGGAATGTATTGTATATTTACATGACACGCATGTCATGATTATGATGTTAAAACATGTCATTTACCTTTGTCGTCCGTTCGCGCCACGTAATACTAAATTCAGTATATGTGAAGCTGCCGCAAGGGCCACGAGTGCTTCATGACGTGGCATGTACTCATGTTCTAAAGCGCACGCATCTCATGATTGTCATGTTTTGCAGTAGTCATATACCTTTGTTACTCTTCATTCTCGTATACCAATTAGGTATATGTGAAGCTAGCGAAATGACCACGAGCACACCATGACGTGGCGTGTAGTCATTTATTGATTGATATGTGGGGATTTACGTCCAAAACCACCATATAATTATGAGAGACCTGTAGGGGAGGGATCCGGAAATTTTGACCACTTGGGGTCGTTAACGTGCATCCAAATCTGAGCACACAGGCCTACAACATTTTCGCCTCCATCGAAAATGCAGCCCCCCATAGTCGTTATTGATCCCGCGACCTACAGGTCAGCAGCCGAGTACCTAAGCTACTAGGCCACCACGGCGTGCTTGGCGTGTAGTCATGACTTAAATGACATGGCATTTTATGATTTACACGTTAAGTCGCTCACTTGCGTTTGCCATGTAGTCATGTCATACCATACCACTTTTCCATAATGTCATGTGAACCAACCACCGTAGAAGCAGCGAGACCATAAGCGTAAATCATGACTTTCGTGACATACACATGACGATTTTCAAGTTATGACTAGTCACTTATGCTCCTCTTACAGTCATTGTAGGGCCATACTATATTGGTATCGATGCTATGATTTAAAGGGCCAGGAGAGCTAAAAGTTTTAGGCAGCTAGATAGATAGACAGATAGATAGATAATAGATAGATAGATAGATAGATAGATACGCTCTAATTCGCTGAAGTTCGTTAGGAAATGTTTCGCATTCATAATATCCTCAATACGCCGCACGATTCTATGGTGTGCATATAGAGAGCGGATTATGTAGTACCTGCGCATCCTACATCCAAAACTCAGTGCTGCAGCGTGTGAAAGCATGCGTGGTGGTAGTGCTCCGGGTGCACTTTGGTGCTCGCCGGTCTGCACGGTCCGCCGTTGTATCTGTTATTTTATAATAGTGTTAGAAAGTATGACGACCTCTATACGTACCCCATGAAGTTTTACTGGTTATATATATATATTACATATATATATTAATATATATATATATATATATTACCATCACCATCGTCAGCCTGACTACGTCCACTGCAGGACAAAGGCCTCTCCCATGTTCCCGCCACTTAACTTAGTGCTTTTTCTTGCTGCTGCCAATTATACCCGCAAACTTCTTAATCTCATCTGCCCATCTAACCTTCTGTCTCCCCCCTAACCCACTTGCCTTCTCTGAAAATCCAGTTAGTTACTCTTAATGACCAGTGGTTATCCTTTCTACGCGCTACGTGTTCGGCCATGTCCATTTCCTCTTCTTGATTTCAACTAATGATATCCTTACCCCCCATTTGTTCCCTAATCCACTCTGCTCCTCTTCTTGTCTCTTAAGGTTATACCTACCATTTTCTTCTATTGCTCGCTGCGTCGTCCTCAATTTAAAGCTGAACCCATCTTAGTATGTCTCCAGGTTTCAGCTCCGTAGCTAGTACCGGCAAGATACAGCGTTATATACCTCTCTCTTGAGCGATAGTGGCAATCCACCTGTCATAATTTGAGAGTTCTTACCAAATGTGCTCCACTACACTACATTCTTTTTCTTCTAGTTACTTTAATCTCGTGGTGTCGGCTCCACGTTTATTAGCTGCCCTAAGTAGACATCATCTTTTAGAACTTGAAGTGCACTATTACCTATCTCAAAGCGCTGCTCTCTCTTCCGAGGCTGTTGTACATTACTTTCGTTTTCTGCAGATTGATTTTAAGACCCACCTTTCCGCTCTCCTGCTAACTTCGTATCATGAGTTGTAATTCGGTCCCTTGAGTTACTCAGCAATGCAATGTCAATAGGTGAAGCGCAGGTTACTAGATACCCTCCATGAACTTCTTATCCTTAACTGTTCCCATTCTAGGCCTCTGATAACCTCCTGAAAGCACGCGGTAAATAGCATTGGGGAGATTGTATTCCCTGCTTTACACACTTCCTGATTGGTCTTCTGTTAATTTCTTTATGAAGCAATATGGTACGGTTGACCCCCTATAAATTTCTTCAATGATGTTTATATATACTTCACCGATAGCTTTATTCCGCAGTGTCTGCATGACTGCCGATGGTTCTACTGAATCAATAGCTTCTCGCACTCTATGAAGGCTATGTATCGTGGTGGCTATACTCTGAGCATTTCTCTATTACCTGATTTATAGTAGGAATGTGGTCAATTGTTGAGTAAGCCTGTTCGAAATCCTGCTTGTTCCTCTGATTGAGTGAATTCTAATGTTTCCTTAACTATGTTAGCAATTAACTTTGTAAATAGCTTGTATACTACTAGATGATTGCCAAGTAATTCTTCAAGTCCTTTCCATCTCCTTTCTCATGCATTAAGATGATGTTAGCGTTCCTACAAGACTCTGGTACTCTTCCCGTCAGAAGACACCTCGTAAATAGGGTGACTAGTTTTTCTAACACAATCTGTCCCCCATCTATCAGCAAGGTCTGATGTTACGTGATCCTCACCAGCAGCTTTGCCTCTTTGCATGCTCTCCAAGGCTTTTCTGACTTCTACCATTACTGGTGGGTTGTCATCTGGGTTACTGCTTGTTCTTATAGTATTAGGGTTGTGGTTGTTCCGCTAACTGTACAGATCTCTGTAAAACTCCTCTGATATTTTATTTATCCTATCCATATTGGTAGTTATTTGTCTTATTTGCGCCGTACTGCATACATTCGATTTTCCGAAGTTTCCCTCTTCACTGCTTTGACGGCTTCCTCCGTTTTTCAGAATGTGTTCAATTCTCTCCATGTTACACCTTCTTACATCGGATACCTCACGCTTATTAATCAACTTCGAAAGCTCTGCCAATTCTATTTTGTCTGTTGTACTTGAGACTTTTATGCATTGACGCTTCCTAATGAGATTTTTCGTTTCATAAGAAAGCTTCACAGTGTCCTGTCTAACTACCGTGCCTCCAACTTCCACTGCACACTCCCTCAATGATACTCGTCAGATGATCCTTCATTGTATCTACGCTAAGGGTGGTTTCCTCAATAAGAGCCGAGTACCTGTTTTGAAGCGAGACTTTGAATTCTGTACATTCCCTCTCAGTGCTAGCTCTTTGATTGGCTTTCTGCGTATCAGTTTCTGTCGTTCCATCTTCAAGTCTAGGCGAATTCGAGACCGTACCATTCTATGATCGCTGCACCGTACCTCGCCAACCACTTCGACATCCTGCACGATGCCTGGGTGTGCAAACATTATAAAGTCTATTTCATTCTTATGTTCGCTATTAAGGCTCCTCCATGACCACTTACGGTTTTTCTCCTTTTTGGTAGAAGGTATCCAAATCCTGAAACTCTGCGTTCAGGGAATTCAACTAGTACCTCTCCTCTAGCATTTCTAGTACCGATGCTATAATCTCCTACTGCCTGGTCTCCAGCCAGCTTCTTCCCAACCTTTGCATTAAAGTCTCCCGTCAGTATGATACACTCTGTTTTTACCTTACTTATTGCCAATTCCACGTATTCATAGAAGCTTTCAACTGAAGCGTCATCATGGCTGGATGTAGGCGCGTAAGCCTGTACTACCTTCATCTTGTATCTTTTATTCAGTTTAATCACAATACCTACCACCCTTTCATTATTGCTATATTATTCCTCTATGTTGCCAGCTATGTTTCTGTGAATTAGGAACCCCACTCCCAGTTCTCGTCTGTCTGCCAAGCCCCTGTAGCAAAGGACGTGCCCATTTTGTAGCACCGTATAGGCCTCATCTGTCCTCCTAACCACACTGAGCCCTATTATATCACGTTTAAAGCCATCTAGCTCCTCAAATAGTACAACTAGACTTGCCTCACCTAGATAAGGTTCTAGCATTAAACGTTCCCAGTTTCAGGTTCCAATAACGGCCTGTCCGAATCCAGAGATTCTTAGCACCCTCTGCTGCGTTGAAGATATGATCGACGCCGTAGTCAGTTGCTTCGCAGCTGCTAGGGACTGAGGGCCGTGAGTTTAATTGATGTAAGCATGTGGGAAGTAGTGGCCAGATACTGCACCAGAGTGGCCAATCCTTCTCTGGTGAGGGAGTGCGGTGGGGAACTGCACGGCCCGGCGATTCGAACCACGGACCTCTTGCATGCGAGGCGGATGCTTTAACCACTACACCAACCGTCGCGCAACCATGTATATATATATATATATATATATATATATATATATATATATATATATATATAATTGACAGTGGTTCTTCCTCTTGTTTACTTTCTTTCTTTTTTCTTTTCTTTTTTTTTTTTCAATCTTTTTCTTCCCCTTTTTGTTTTTTTTCTCTCCTTTTTATAGTTCCCTCTCACTCTGTCAATCATCTTTCAAGGAGAGGGAACACGGCAGCAACGAAGTTTGGAAGTCCATGTCAGTATAACTCCTCCCCTGAGGAACCCCTCCCGAAACTGTTGGAAATAAATATATTTATCCTTGTTGAAACGCGCTCCCATTGTGCCATATCCCATATATATATATATATAATATTATAATATTGCCGCATGAATTCGCGTGGTTTTCGTGTGGAAGAGGACGAAGAGGTTGGGATTGAGCCGCTTTTTAATATGCCGCATGAATGCGCGTGGTTTTCGTGTGGAAGAGGACGAAGAGGGTTGGGTTTGGAGCCGTTTCTTTGTCCTAGCTTGACGAGCAGTTCTGCGGAAGGTTTCCTTGAGTGAGACAAGATTGGTGACAAGATTGGTGGAGCTGCTGGGTACGACAACTGACGACGCACCCCATGCACAAGAGCCCGCCCAGGAGCCGGAACACAAGCCCTGTGCCCGTGGACACGCCAGTTCAACAGAACAAGCCGCCGCCAACGAGGCCTACCACCAGAGACACCGGCACAGCTTATCCATAGAGCGACTATGACTTCGCCTCAAGGCGTCATGGAAACTCCTACGTCGTCGGCACCAATTTATTGCACTGTCCAGAACCCGCTGATGCCTAGTCCCCTTTCACGGAGAGCTGTTTGAGGATGTGGACGACTGGCTGAGCGAGTTCGAACACGTCGCAGCGATCAACTACTGGGACGAAGCCGCCAAACTCCGCAACGTCTACGCGTGTTGAAAGACGGGCGCCCGAACGTGGTTCATGAACAGAAGTGATGTCTTGACATCCTGGCGCGAGTTCCAGCATCGCCTCTTGGAGACCTACCGGAGCCCCGACCGCCGCGATCGTGCTGAACGTGCATTGCATTCACGCATCCAGATGCCTAATGAGACCGTCACCATGTACGTGGAGGACATGACGCAGCTTTTCAGGCGAGCGGATCCGGCAATGCCAGAAGAAAAAAGCTACGCTATCTGATGCGAGGCGTGAAGGAGCAGCTTTTTGCTGGTCTAGTGCGGAGTCCTCCGAAGAGTGTAGCAGAATTCCTGACCGAAGCCACTACGATGGAGAGGGTACTTCATCAGCGGTCAGCCTACTCGACCGGCAAGTGAATTCTGCATCACCTACTGAATTTTCCGCCAGCTTCGGGAGCAACAGCATTGAGTGGATTCGCGAAATCGTCCGCTCCGTCGTCCGCGAGGAAATCGCGAAACTACACGGGGCGAGACAGCCGGAGGTAAGCAGCATCACCAATATTATTCGGGACGAGGTCCAGCAGGTGCTTCACAGCCGTCGCCCTCAACCAACGGTTACAAATCTAGAACCACCTCCTGCGTCCACTGATGTTGGGAACCGCACATATGCCGAAGCTCTGCGCACTTCCATGCCGGTCTCAAGCCCTGCAGTCCCAATCCAGACGATGCCGCCAGTTTCAATTCAATCTGCGCATGCTGGTTTGGACATCGACGGTCGCCGTGCCCCTCCGCGGAAGTCCGATATTTGGCGTACGTCGGATAGAAGACCCCTCTGCTTCCATTGCGGTGAAGCCGGTCACATCTACCGGGAATGTCCATACCGACAACTTGGACTGCGCGGTTTCTCTATTTCATTCGCCTTCGTACCCCTAGTTGGTCAGAGGCCAAGAGAAATTGAGGACTACCTCGCGCAGCAACGTCTGCCTTCTCACGCGTCAATCGCGGCTCCATCTCCACGACGACCCGCAGCTATTGGACCACGTCTCAGTACGATGGCACGGGGACGTTCCCAAGCCCTCGTCGGAAAACTGAAGGCAGCGACCTTCGGGGGCGAGGTCGCTGGGACTAAAAGTGCGGAAGACCTCTATCGACGCTTCCACAAAACGCTGCAGACATTGAAATGACGTCTGAGTGCAGTGCGAGAGAAAATGCCGGATTGTGCGATCTGAATCCAGTGGCCGAGTCTCACTCGACATTCCCGTGCTGATAGACGGTCTTCAGGTCAGCGCATTGGTGGACACAGGTGCAGATTATTCTATTATGAGCGGAAAATTGGCAACCAGTCTTAAGAAAGTGATGACACCTTGGAATGGGACGCGTATTCGCACTGCTGGAGGGCCACGTTATTACTCCATTGGGTCGCTGTACCGCAAGAGTGGAAATACGCGAGTCAACGTTTGTGGTAACCTGCCTCGTACTACCGACTGTTCTCGTCAGCTCATCCTTGGAATGGACTTCCTTCGAGAGAATGGCGCGATCATAAATCTCCGCGAGCGAATGGTGACTTTCTCGACGCAACTTGCAACCGATCGAGGCGCTGATAGCTGTCGTAGACCTGCGCTGCGTGTTGCCGACGAAAGCGTGACGTTGCCTCCCCGAGCGACTGTATTCGTAGAAGTCACCTGTGAAGACCTCCAAGACGGTGACGTGGTCGCCGAGAGCAACGTATCCCTTTTTACTGCTTCAAGGTGTGTGTGCAGTGCGAAGCATTCTGCGTGTGCGTGACGGACGGTCGCAGATACTCGTCACAAATTTTAACTTCGAGCACCGACATCTTTTCCGCGGCACCACCGTGGCCTTCGGAGACCGTGTAGCGGATGTCACCGAGTGCTTCGCATCCGAGGAAATGGTTGATGGAGATAAGTTTCTGGACCACATCGACGTCAGTTCGAAGCTTTCGGACGAGAAGAAGGCCGCACTGCATACCCTGCTGAAGGAATTTAAATCTTGCTTCGCCTCTTCATCTAGAGTCGGTCAAACACCCCTCATAAAGCACCGAATTATTACCGACGATGATGTTCGCCCAATCCGCCAGCAACCTTACCGTGTTTCGGCTAAAGAACGCGAGACTATACAGACGCAGGTAAAGGAGATGCTTGACGACGGGGTGATACAACCCGTCGAGCAGCCCGTGGTCCTCGCCCAGTCGTTCTAGTAAAGAAGAAAGACGGAACGCTGCGATTCTGTGTTGACTACAGGAAACTCAATAGCGTCACCAAAAAAGACGTCTACCCGCTTCCACGGGTTGATGATTCTCTCGACAGGCTACGACACGCGAAGTATTTTTCATCGATAGATTGGAAGAGCGGCTATTGGCAGATAGAGGTCGATGAGCGAGACAGAGAGAAGACAGCGTTTGTAACTCCCGATGGGCTTTATGAATTCAGAGTTCTTCTTTCGGCCTCTGTTCGGCTCCCGCAACATTCCAGCGAATGATGGATACCGTTCTCGCTGGCTTGAAGTGGCAAAGCTGCCTTGTATACCTTGATGATGTGGTCATCTTTGCCGAGAGTTTCGAAGAACATCTGAAGCGTCTAAGAATGGTTCTGGAAGCTATTCGTTCGGCCGAACTCACGCTAAAACCCCCAGAAGTGCCATTTCGGCTACGATGAGCTGAAATTTCTGGGACATGTTGTGAGTGCGGATGGAGTGCGGCCTGACCCAGAAAAAACTGCAGCAGTCGCCACCTTTCCTGTGCCGTCAGACAAAAAAAGCGGTGCGGCGTTTTCTCGGCTTGTGTGCTTATTATCGCCGATTCATTACCAACTTCTCGACGATAGCCGAACCGCTCACGCGACTCACCCGAGATGATGTACCGTTTGCCTGGACTACAGAGCAAGAAGCAGCTTTCGCAGAGTTACGGCAGCGAATGCAAGAGGCACCTGTTCTTGCGCATTTTGATGAGGACGCTGATACCGAAGTTCACACGGATGCAAGCAACGTCGGACTTGGCGCTGTCCTTGTACAACGGCACAACGGCGTAGAACATGTCATAGCTTACGCCAGTCGTACTCTCTCTCGAGCCGAGGCCAACTACTCCACTTCAGAGAAGGAATGCCTCGCGGTCGTGTGGGCAACGGCAAAGTTTCGACCTTACCTCTACGGCCGCTCCTTCAAGGTGGTGACCGATCACCATTCGCTGTGTTGGCTGGCCAATCTCCGTGATCCGTCTGGTCGTCTCGCTCGGTGGAGTTTGCGCTTGCAAGAGTTTGACATCATGATTGTGTATAGGTCTGGGCGCAAGCACGAAGATGCCGACGCACTTTCTCGAGCACCCGTGGGACATCCTGATATGGACTCGGAATATGCTGATGGTTTTCTCGGAGCCCTCAGTGATTCTGACTTTATGTCTAGACAGAGAGCCGATCAGGAATTGCGCCCTATTATTGATTCCTTAGAAGGCCGAAATTCTCACACTCCTCGGCGCATCGCTCGCGAATTGTCATCCTTTTGTCTAAGGAGGGGCATTCTTTACAAGAAAAATGCTCGAGGTAGCAACAAAGCCTTCCTCCTCGTTGTACCAGCCGACATGCGGGATGACATCCTCCTCGCGTGCCACGACGAGCCCACGTCGGGACACTTGGGCTACTCGCGGACTCTCGCCAGAGTGCGCCAGCAGTACTATTGGCCACGACTTTCGACCAGTGTACACCGCTACGTGCAAGGCTGCCGCGAGTGCCAGCGTCGCAAGACGCCACCCGTGAAACCTGCGGGCCTTCTCCACCCTATTACACCACCACGGACACCTTTCGACCTCGTGGGAATGGACCTTCTAGGACCCTTCCCTTTGTCGGCCACTGGTAACAAATGGATTATAGTGGCAACCGATTACTTGACCCGGTATGCTGAGACAAAGGCGTTACCCCGCGGCACGGCGTCTGAAGTGGCGAAGTTCTTCGTGCAGCACATCGTCCTCCGGCACGGCGCGCCGTCATGTGTGATTACGGATAGAGGAACATCATTTACGGCACAAATGCTAGAGGACATTTTCAGACTGAGCTGCACGAGTCACCGAAAAACAACGGCTTACCACCCACAAAGTAATGGACTGACGGAAAGGCTCAACAAGACCATAGCGGACATGCTGTCAATGTACGTGGACGTGCAGCACAAAACCTGGGACGATATCCTCCCATACGTCACGTTCGCATACAATACGGCAATGCAGGAAACAACCCGATTTTCACCTTTCCACCTTGTTTATGGACGCAACGTACAAACGATGCTTGACGCTATGCTGCCGTACGATAATAGCGATGCTCTTTCTCCAGAAGCCGAGCAATACACGCAGTACGCCGAAGAGGCTCGTCAACTGGCTCGCGTGAACATCGGTCACCAACAAGACGCAGATGCACGACGTTACAACCTTCGCCGTCGAAACGTCGCATACCACCCGGGTGAACGAGTGTGGGTGTGGACTCCTGTCCGACGACCAGGCTTGTCTGAAAAGCTTCTGAGCCGTTATTTCGGACCATACAAGGTTATCCGACGTGTGAGTGATCTTACATACGAAGTACTTCCGGACGGCACAGTGTCGTCACGTCGACAACATCGGCCCGAAACTGTGCATGTCGTACGACTCAAGCCGTACTACACACAATAGTCTCTATGCTTGCGAGTTACTTCGCAAACGTGACAGTGATCTCATGTGGTGTTTTTTTTTTTTTTCTTCTTGACTCTTCCACTGGTGCTGTTGTGTTCGCGCATGGTCCAAGTGCTTGTGCGCCCTCTTTGTTTTCCCTGGCACTCACTTTGTGATTCTCTGCGTCAACGCGTGTTCTAATTATGGGTTTTTTTTTCTTCTTCTTTTATTTAGAAGCATCGAGTCGATGCTTTTTAAAAGGGGGGACTAATGCCGCATGAATTCGCGTGGTTTTCGTGTGGAGAGAGACGAAGAGGTTGGGATTGAGCCGCTTTTTAATGCCGCATGAATTCGCGTGGTTTTCGTGTGGAAGAGGACGAAGAGGTGGGTTGGAGCCGTTTTCTTTGTCCTAGCTTGACGAGCAGTTCTGCGGAAGGTTTCCTTGAGTGAGACAAGATTGGTGACAATATCT